>JAAHCF010000784.1:0-16324 GCA_038367545.1 Beauveria asiatica | reverse complement strand
GCACACTAAAAGAGAGGTACCGCGCTAGTGTGGGTGGAATGCGGGACACGTGACTCCGCGCGAATAGCAAAATGGCTCCGCGCGAATAGCAATACTCTTATCTTATCCAACCTCCACACAACACATCCTTGGGATGCGCTTGTCCTTTCTGTACTCTCCTCGCAATCCGCAGACCGCAAGCCCTTGGACGCCATGGTAAAGTCTATGCAATAAATCCCGTCGCAGAGATGAGGCATGCTGACAATGCCCCCAACGAGAGATCAGTTACCGGACGATGCCTCGGCCAAGGAGGCATGGCATGGCACCGTTTCCAGACTGACAAGAGAACTGTTTAAGCACGACACACATTGTGCAGCGATACTGAAAAAAAAAAAAAAGCTAGTCCAGAGACCTTTCAGGCTGTGTTACCTGGACACCTCACGGCCGAGAGCCTGCTCGACTGCAAATCCCACATTCAATTTATTTGATGATTATAAGTAGACCGACTTGCGGCGGAGTGAGATACTAAGCGCCGTGTTGATACCCAGTACCATGTTGCTTATACCTGTCCTGTCAGCCTGTCTTACCGTTTTACCGCGATGCTGTTCAGAGCGCTGGAGTTTTGAAACAGCCCGTCGATTCTTGGGCTGCGGACATGCAGACGCTTTTCCCGTTGGCGAGCCAGATATCGGCTCGAGAATGAGCAGCATCGCCATCGTCCGTGGTTCTGCGCTTGCGACAGCCCTTCTAGGCGAGTGGGGGGCTTTGGGGATCTTGGAGATGATACATTAACTCAGAATCATAGGCATGGTTCAGGCTGACTAGATGAAGGCCTTGTCATGTTATCATTGTTATGTCGCCCGTCATGGTGATGCCTAGAGAGGACGGCAATGGCGTAGACGAAGCAGTCAAGATCAACTTCAAGCTACGATACCGACCAAGTTCATCTCTGCACCATTCCTCGATCGGTCCACGAACAGGATTATGAGTGATCAGTGCCTTGACTCTCGAATCATTGCGACGCTCGCAGTCTAGAGGAAAATCGGGCACCCAGTAACTCATACGTTTTCACCAAACCATTTTCAAATTAAATGCGCTGATCTGCGCCAGGGGTGATGTGCACTCATAAGGACCCGTGCTCGCCGCCACTAATAACAGGGTTCAGCCACGACCGAGACAGGCCTCGAAGCGAGCTGAGATGCCGGTTTCAGCACTGAATGCGCAGAAAAAATGGGTTGTATAACGCAGATTGTCGGGAGTTGACGACATTTGTCGGGCAGACATGATGCCTGTCTCTGCGTACGCCGTTCAAGACAGTGTTTCTCACTGTGCCACATTTTGTGAACCCTCCCCTGCAAGTGCATCGCGATAGCCTTTTTCGTCTTTAGTCGGAGGTTGATAGACGGACGAGACATATCCCTTTGCGGGGTTTAGCCCAAGCTACTGAATAGTATCAGCGTGTTGGCAACTTGGCATGCATTATTATGCTTGTCGGCGAGAATGATTTCAGCTTTTTCCATTTCTCAGACGAACACACTTGGACGAGACTCCATCAACAGGACAAGGACCTTCCTTTTGTCGCTTGGCACGCATGCGGGCAAACGGGTATGGGAAGCAGGCTAGCAGCGTGATGGTGAGATACAGGAAAGTTTTTTTTGGGATGAGGAAACAACACCTAGCCGCTCTTATCGCGACAGGCTCCCCACCGTCGTCAGCTCAATGTGAGCTGCAACGGTCGCGACCCAGATTCTTTGCACCGTATTTGCACGAGGCTTGGGAAGCTCTGATTGTTACCTTGTAAACCGGCATCATCTAATGGAGGGAATGGGAAGAATGGGGAGGGAAAGTCTCAAGACTATCGACGGGAAAGAAAAAAAGGTCGCTTTCTCTGTTTATAACTACACAGGATGGAATGCATGCAGCAGAATGATAATATACATTGGATGTCGAGGTGACCAGAACAGGGAACCCCGGTAGCATCGTAGTGCCCGAACGCCCGCTCCATGCAGCAAAATATAATACCGACTCGCTTTCTGGGAGCCGGACGCACCGTCGGGGCTTTGCCGTCTGATTCTGTTTTTGCTTCTTCTATCGTTTGACCCAGGCAGGGCTCTTGCGAGCCTTGACGTGGCCGTGCAGCTTTCTCTCCACCTTTCTGGGATCCCGCGTGATGCAGCCGGCTGCAGTCGAAGACGAAAAAAATGACAGGTTAGTAAATGATGCGTCTCTTGCGTACGTGGCAGAAATCCAGAAGCGTGTAGCTTACCTTTACGCAGAGCAGGCTTCAGAGCCGGTTCGTGGACCAAGAGGCCCTTGGCGATGGCCATGGTCATGGCCTCGGCCTGACCCGTGGTGCCGCCTCCCTCCACCAGGGCCCAGATGTTGTACTTGTCGAGGCGGCCGGTGGCCAGGAGGGCCCAGAGAGCACTCTCGCGGTCGTGCACGCGGCCAAACGCATCGTTGATCGTCTTGCCGTTGACGAGGACCTCGCCGGTGCCCTCGACGACAAAGGCGCGTGCCGTCGACGTCTTTCTGCGGCCGACGCCGATGGCGCGGCCGAAGCGGTCGACCTTGAGCGGGCGGGCGACGTTGAGCAGCGCGTTGATGGGCTTAGCGAAGCGCGCAACGGCGGCCGCCACCTCGCTCGGCGCCAGCGACGGCTCGATGCTGTGCAGCCGCCGCACCATGCGCAGCACCTGCGAAAAGTGCGACGCCTTGATCGGCTCCCCAAGCTCGCGCCGCACCGCCTCCAGCTTCAGCCACGGCATCGGCGCCGCCTCGGACGGCGCCACCGTCGGCAGGTGGTTGTGGCGGGCGAGCAGCCGCGACAGCTGAATGTGCAGGTCGTTGAAGCGCGGCGTCCGCGAAAAGTACGATGGCGTCGAGGGCACTGCGCGGGCGTGCACCACGCCCACGTGCGGGATCCGGATCGCCTCGAGCTGCTCTTTGAGGGCGTTGCTGCTGCTGTCACCGCCACCGAAGCTCGGGGACGGGTCGTTGCTGCCCCGTGGCGTCGTCGTCGAGGTGGTCGTCGCGAGGGTCCGGATGGCTAGAGGTGTCGAGGGGGCAGCTCGCTTCGCGGCCGTGGGCAGCCATTGCGAGCCGAGAGCGGGCCTGTTGCACCGCAGTTGGCGCAGGCTCGCATTGAGACAGGCCATTGTCGCAGTCAGTTCTTGCGTCTTGTCGATCCGAGTCGCCGGTGCGCTCTCATTCGATGGACCTTTGTTCACCTGAGGCTCGGAGTCGGACGTTGCTTCAAAAACCCTGTGTCGCTGGCCCAGCTTAGGCGCCACATCACGTGAAGATTAGATACCGTTACAGCGCCCAAAAGCCACTGATCAGCCACCGTTGCTGTAGGAGCCACTGGACGCGGGGCTCAAATTATCCCACCATAAAAAATTTCCTCGACCTCTGCAGCTTCCAACGCAGCTTTCTCTCCTGTCTATACCACCTGACATCTCAATCTCATCACCAGTCATTGATACACTGTCAAAATGGCTTTCGGAACTCTCTTTGCCAGCGAGGTGAGATTACCTCCTGGATTGCAGTCTTTTTTTTGCTTGCTTGCACCAAAGATGAGTCGCTGACAGCTCTCTTCCCTTCAGGGCAACCCCCGCTCCATTGCCATCAAGGCTGTCGCCAAGGCCAACGGCCTCGATGTCAAGATCGTCACCGTCGACATGAGCGCTCCTCGCACGCCCGAGCACCTGGCTGGTAGCCCTATTGGCCGCGTTCCCGCTTTCGTCGGCGAGGACGGCTTCACTCTCCACGAGGCTGTTGCCATTGCCATCTACTGTATGTGACTCAAATTTCGCTCTTGCGAGCTCTGCCTCCCCATCGCGCGGCCCAATCTGGGTCGCCGCATTGCGTGATGACTTAGCCTTTTATTACAGTTATCCCTGTCTGAAACTTATTTCTGTGTGGATATTGCCTAAATTCTGATTCTTTTTGCTTTTCAACTCTGTTTGCTCATTCTCACTCGCTGGTGGCACGAATGCTAACATGAAACAGTCACCTCCCAGAACGAGAAGACCACCCTCCTCGGCAAGACCAAGCAGGAGTAAGCACATGATTGTCTAATTGATGGTTGAAACCTACATACTGACAGAACATAGCTATGCTTCTATCCTGAAGTGGATGTCCTACTTCACCAACGATGTCCTCAACCCCCTTGCCGGCCACTTCCTCCCCCTACTCGGCCGCAAGCCCTACAACAAGCAGGCTGTTGACGACTCCGCCAAGGAGGAAGAGAGAGCCGTTGCTGTCGTCGAGAAGTACCTCAGCGAGCACACCTACCTCGTTGGTGAGCGTCTGAGCCTTGCGGATCTTTACTCCGCTGGCCTCATCAGCCGCGGCTTCGAGTACTTCTACGACGCCAAGTGGCGCCAGGCCCACCCTGCCACCACTCGTTGGTACGAGACCATTGTCAACCAGCCCATCTACTCCGACATTGTCGGCAAGGTGCAGTTCATTGACAAGGCTCTCCCCAACGTTGCCCCCAAGAAGGCCGAGGCTCCCAAGGCTGCTCCCGCCAAGGCTGCCCCTGCTGCTGCTGCTCCTGCTGCCGCTGAGGATGCCCCTGCTCCCAAGCCCAAGCACCCTTGCGAGGCTCTGGGCAAGTCAAGCTTCGCCCTCGACGACCTCAAGCGTTTCTACTCCAACAACGAGACCCCTGATGCCATGAAGTACTTCTGGGAGAACGTCCCCTTCGATGAGTACTCCATCTGGAAGGTCGACTACAAGTACAACGATGAGCTCACCCTCACGTTCATGTCCAACAACCTGATTGGTGGTTTCAACACCCGTCTTGAGGGCTCCCGCAAGTACGTCTTCGGCACCGCCTCCGTCTATGGCCAGAACAACGACTCCGTCATCCAGGGTGCTTTCGTCATCCGTGGCCAGGACTACGTGCCTGTCTTTGACGTCGCTCCCGACTACGAGAGTTACTCCTTCACCAAGCTTGACCCCAAGAAGCCCGAGGATCGCGCTTTTGTCGAGGACAACTGGGGCTGGGAGAAGCCTGCTGTTGTCAACGGCAAGGAGTACAAGCATGCTGACGGCAAGGTCTTCAAATAAACGATATCACGAAATGAGAGGGTAATGAGGCATGCTGGTCATGGGTTGATGATTGGGAAAATGAGTTATGAGCTGCAGATGCGCTATTCATGATTGACGCGCCTGCAATGTAATGACCATGGGATTGGATGATGGTACAAAATAAAAATGACTTTAAAATAAGGGTACATGATAATACTACAAAAGCAGTATGCCGTTGTGTCAGCTATTTGATCTCTGCAGTGACGGTTGCATGCGTCTCGATCACGGCATAGACTTGAATTGTGGTGACTTTGGAGGAGTAAATGCCGAGGCACGCTTTCAATATGAGATCATTCGTCAGGCGAAGGAGGCCATGTTCGACTCAAAAGTTCTAGTGTATCTAGCAGCACCAAGTCTTCCTTGTTATGTATGATGCATTGACTCTGAACGTAGTCACTCAAATTGCGACGACTTGCCGGGCCTTTCGTTGGATCACTTTCGACTGGTAGCCAGCGCAGCTGCAATCGCATGCTCAATGGCCGAGACCAATCAGTGACTGACTCTGTGAGCCGACTCTCTTATCAATTACACTATCCATACATGTATTTTCCCACTTTCCAATCGATCTATGTCATGTTGCACATGCTTAGGCCACACAGCCTCTCTAGTTATTAACAACACATGCTCTGCGCATATTTACAGCTTGTAGCTCGCATCGAGCTTGAACGGGTTCTCCCGTATGTACTGGCTGATGTCGGCCTGCCACGCCAGCTCGTTGATGTAGTCATGCACCTGTGGCAGCACGTGCGGGCTCTCCGCCTCCGGCCCCAGGTACTCTGGGATGCGCAGCAAGTTGTGCGGCTCGCTGCGCGCCTTTTCCGCCGAGTCGTCGACGAGCACCGTGTTGCTCTGATCCCAGCGACCACCACCGCCGCCGCCGCCGCCGCGCGCGTCCGGGTGCGCGGCCATGACGCCGCGGTCGCCCCAGACGCGCGCGAGCCGCTTGTAGCACTGCACGCGGGCGTCGTAGTCGGCGGACGACAGGCCCATGCGCTCGCGGCCCCAGACTACCAGGCATCGCTGCCGCTGCGCGGGTGTCAGAAGGCTGGCGACCATGGCCTGGACATTGTGCGGCCGCGCAGACGACCACACGGCGACGGAAAAGGTGGAGAGCAGGTAGTCCATGAAGATGCGGGCGTGGGGGCGCGCGATGAAGTGCGAGGGCCGGCGCTTGCTGGGGCGGTGGAGGAGCGTGCCGTTGAGGTCCATGACGATGAGGATGCGGCGTGGGGAGGAGAGGCGTGACGGGGCCAGGTGCGCGCGGCGGAGGTAGGAGGCCGTGGGCTCGGGGACGCCTCCGGAGGCGGCGCTGGGAGCGGTGATTTCGTCACGAACGAGGAGACCCGTTTCTGTGGTAGATCTGGTAGAACGGTTAGATTGAGATTGGTGATTGGAGAGGGGCCTGCTTACTCGGTGATCTCTGTAGCCGCTGTAGCTGCTGTGATCTCTGCGATTTCTGCGGTCTCTTCTGTCTCTGTGACCTCAGTAGCTGGTTGCGCACTGGACGCCTCTGCAGCCTCTTTCTCCGCCTTATTTTGCTTTCTAGTCTTTTTCTTGTTTGTTTTCAAAGTGACTTGTGATTGAGGGCCATTCGCTGTGACCGTCGATGTGACCGTCCTGTTGCGGTTCATCTTTCGTTTGATCCCTTTGCGAGCATTTGCCTTGACCATTGCCTTTTGAGCGACGACAACCTGCACTGGCTGGCTCCCCGGCGTAATGTCTTCTTGAGACGCCATGTTGTACTTGAACAGACTAGATGGCTGGACCTTGAAGCCAATGTCATACTTTTGGCACGCCTCGGTGCTGTAACGGATGCGGGCAGCCCGGAGCGCACTGGCTGAGACGACTGTGGCGGCCGAGTTAGGTCGGGCCAGACGAAGAGAGAAGAGGAAAAGGCTGCGCAGAGACGGCATGCAAGATGAGCGTATTTAGTAGACTCAGGTGAAAAAGCCGGCGTTTGTGGCTTGGTCAAGAGTTGGGCAAAGTGAATTGTGTTGTTCAGAGTAATACAATTAAATTTGACCAAACAAACGCGATAGAACTCACTTTTAGCGCTCCCCATCCTGGATTAGGACCGCTCAGGCACCCAAAGGCGGAACGTTACAGTGGGAACCTTCCCCTCCACAGCTCGTTATCGATAATACAAAAATGGCTGCGCATCTAAAAAAAGTCGACATCTCTCAATACTCTGACATGCACAATATATAACCACCATAATGCCACCAAAAAGAAAAGCTCAGTCTTTGGGACTAGATAGAAGAGTACGCGTCCGGCGCGACGAAAAATGGCAGCTCGAGCCAGAGTCCGACAGCCAACAATCGGACAACGACGTCTCAGAGGAAGATGTTCGCGAGCAGGAAAGCGAGGACGAGAAAACGTCAGACGCCGAAGATGATGGGGAATCTGAGGTGAGAACTGTTATTGTACCGTATTATCACAAGCATACGGCTCACAATATTTCCAGTCTGAATCAGATGACGAGGCGCCTCCCAAGGTCGACATCTCGTCCGTGTCCTTTGGTGCCCTAGCCCGCGCGCAAGCATCCATGCCCTCCACAAGCCGACGAGGCAAGAAGAACCGCAAAGACGCCGACTCGGACGCCGCCGAATCTACCCAGCCCGCCAAGCCGACCTCGCTCCGCGAACAGGCCGAAGCCCGCCACAGCGCGCACAAGGACAAGCCCCCGAGCCGCACGTCCAAGCACGCGCCGCAGGAGCAGACGTCCAAGAAGCCCGTCTCGCGGCGCCGCGAGATCCTCGCCGACCCGCGGCGGAGGGCGCGCGACCCGCGCTTCGACCCGGCCGTGGGCAGCGTCGCCGAGGACAAGACGCGGCGCGCGTACGCCTTTCTCGACGAGTACCGCGAGCGCGAGATGGGGGACCTGCGGGCGGCCATCAAAAAGTGCACGGATCCGGCGGACAGGGAGGCGATGAAGCGCCAGCTGCTGTCGATGGAGTCCAGGAAGAAGGCGGAGCGGAACAGGGACGAGGCCGAGGGCCTGCTCAGGGAGCACAGGGAAAAGGAAAAGACGCTGGTGGCGCAGGGCAAGCAGCCGTTTTACCTCAAGAGGAGCGAGCAGAAGAAGCAGCTCCTGACGAACCGCTTCGCCGACATGAGCAAGGGACAGGTGGACCGTGCGATTGAGCGCAAGCGGAAAAAGGTGGCGGGCAAGGAGAGGAAGGAGTTGGATAGCCTGGTGCGCGTGAGGGGGGGTGGCCGCTAAAGTCAGACAGGATCAAGGCGGGTGGGAGACTGTCGATTGAATATATCAAATCGTGATGAGAGAGATACCTAATGCTCCATGATTACCGCACTCTATCAAATATATAAATATATATACATACATGGCAGAATATGCATTTTATTCACCCCGTATTTTCTATTACAAAGTTATTGTTGTACAATATTCCCTTTCTTTCAGCATTCTTCTGCCCCCGCGAGTCTAGACATAGCCTGACTTTGCCACCGCCTTTTCAAACATTTCCCGGCAGCGGACCTTGCTGCCGAGCTTGGCGCAGAGCAGGAACGCGCCGCTCAGCTTGCGGTGCAGGCTGTACGTCTCCTCGGGCGGTGGCGCCAGCCTCTCCTGCAGCATGACCGGGATCAGGGCCTTGACGCGCTCGGTAATGGTCTGGTCGTGAAAGTCGTACACGGCGGGCGCGGA
Source organism: Beauveria asiatica (assembly GCA_038367545.1). NCBI lineage: Eukaryota > Fungi > Ascomycota > Sordariomycetes > Hypocreales > Cordycipitaceae > Beauveria > Beauveria asiatica. The sequence continues at coordinate 7,584 of JAAHCF010000784.1, read as the reverse complement.
CGCGAGGAACGGCTCCGCGAGCGTCAGCACCGACTGGGTGTGCGCGTCGACCATGGCCCTGCTCTCGTGACCCGTCAGGTAGCCCAGGCTCTCCGACAGCCGCTTGACGGCGTCGCGGTCCGACCGCGACGCCGCCGCCAGCAGCTGCACGTACTGCCGGACAAACGCCTCGGGGTACTCGCGCGAGGCGCCAAAGTCGAGCAGCTCGAGCTTGTCCGTGGCCGCGTTGTAGAGAAAGTTGGTCCAGTTGGGGTCCGTCTGCATGAAGCGGAACTCGGTGATTTCGCGCAGGCACAGCCGCAGAATTTGCGTGCCGATCCAGTCGCGCTGCGCCTGCGTGAAGGACTGCACGCGCGTGACGCCCACGCCGTCGAGAAAGTCCATGGTCAGCACCTGCTTGCCCGATGCCTCGCGGTAGACGGTCGGCGCCTCAAACACATCCTGCTCGCCGGCGAGGAGCGCCTTGTAGCGCACGGCGCACTCGGCCTCGCGCTCGTAGTCGCACTCCCAGCCGAGCTCTAGCCTTGCGTTGTCAATCGTCTTGTTGAGGTACAGGCCCCGCGGGAGGAGCTTGGTCGCAGTGAGTAGGATGCCGAGGTTGTCGAGATCCGAGTTGATGGAGTCGGCGACGCCCGGGAACTGAATCTTGACAGCGACACGGCGGTTGTTGGCCTTCAGCCGCGCCTTGTGCACCTGACCAATCGACGCCGCCGCAATTGGCGTCTCCTCAAACTCGGAGAACAGGTCGCGCCACGCCGGGCCGAGGTTGGCTGCAAGGACGCGGTCGCGCTGCCACGCCGGCATGTAGTCGGCGCGGTCCTGCACGCGCTGCAGCACCTCTTGGATCGGCGCCGGCAGCATCTTGGAGTCCTGGAAGCTCATCATCTGCCCGAGCTTGAGCGCCGCGCCGCGCATCCGCGACAGCTTGGCCACGAGCCGCTCCATGTTGCCGCTGCTGAGCAGCAAGCTGCCCTGCCCGCCGCCACCAAACGCCCTGCTGACGCTCTCCGAGATGGCGCCGCCGAACATGCCCGCGGCGAGACCGCCGTAATTCCACAGGCGGCTGACGCGCGAGGAGGGGACGCTGGATTCTCGGAGTTGGTAGGCAGGTCGAGAGTCGCCGCCCGTTACCGCCTCTGCAATGACTTCGATGGTGGGCTGCTCCGAGGCTGGTGCTCCTGCCACTTCTGGCTCAACTGACGGGGGCTTCGACACTGGCACCGACGCTGAATCCTTTGGCAAAATCGACCCTGTATGCGACGACTGTTGCGTTTTGACGACGACGGGTTCCGAAGCTGGCTCCTGTGGCCTGATTGTCCCTGTATTTGGCGAAGATCGAGTCTTGACAACAATAGGCTCCTGAATAATAGGAGGAGCGTTCCCCCAGTGCCTTAACGGATGTTCCTTTGCAGGTCCGCCAGCCGAAGCCGCCGCCTGCTTGCTCCGCTGCTTGCGCACCGAGTCCAGAATCTGCGACCCTCGCGCCGTATGAAATATATTAACGTCTACGCCGCCAGGAATATCTGAGCTCTTCTCTGCATTGGCCTTTGCCGCGACGTTGAACTCGCGTGACGCCTGCGCATATCTGCTCTCCGTTGCTGGCTCCGGTCGTGGTGGCGCTGCCGGCGGGGGCTCTGTCCGTGGCACGTCGGCCTTGGAACTGGTAATGTCGGTCTTGATCGAGTGCAATTGGGTGTTGATCTGCTCGGACACGTCGGCGGCCGCGGCCTGCGCCTTGTTTTCGAGATCGACGACGCCGCGGTAGCGCTGCAGCTGCCGCCCGCGGAGGGCGACGTGCTTGGCGGCGACGGACCGCGAGACGCTCAGTACCGCGGCCAGGTCAATGGCCAGATCCGCGAACCTCATGTCAGGTGTGTTGCGGTGGCGAGAGAAATGGCCCTCATAAAGAAGATGGTGACGTCGGAAGTTTTGGGGGACTTTTATTAAATTTAGCAGCTGATAGCCCGCGCCCAGTGGACCCCGGATATCAGGGCCGGCGTCTATGCAGTTAAGCGATACTCATCAGATAGGGAACATAAACTTGTTTATTTCGTTGAGCATAAGTTTGTTCATTGAATCATTATTTCTATTCAGTCATGGTATCTTTATTTGTGGGATGTTGCGCTATTTGGGCTTGGTGTCGGACTTGATGTCGGGCTTACTGGTGTTCCGTAATGAGGAGCCTCTTCGTAATGGTGTTTCCTGCCACGATTGTCCAAAAGAGCTGTTTGGGGTTTTGCCTTTTGGTGTACCCATTTTACTCCAGAGACGCTGAGCCGCCGGTGTCAATCCTGCCGACACTCTAGGGCTGCTTGGAAACTTGGGCACATCCAAGGGCTCGGAGCGGCCGGTGAAGCCCTTGCGAGTAGACTCTCGTTTTGACTTGGCGATCCGATCCACCATTTTTTCGTGCAAAACATCCTTTTTGCCTCGTTGCTGTATTTTGAACGGGTTGTTAGAGTCGCCGGGACCAAGATCAATGATGGGTTCCCCTTTTGCCGGAGTGTCGTAGTCGTCTTCGTCGTCCACAAATGCGAAGCCATTCACCCGCGGTGTTTCGCCGCCCCCGGCCACGCTAGAGAATGCGTCTTTTGCGCGAGGTCTTCCTGCAATAGCATCCTTTATCGAAGACATTGTAGGTGATGGCGGACGCTGTGGAATATGAGGCTGTGGAACTCTGGTATTGGCATAGACGACTGTTCTTGGGCCTGATCTGGAGGCGTCGTCTGCGGCTTGCGCCACAGTCTTTACGCTCTCGTCAAGATCTTTTGGCCCAAACATCAGGCCGTTCTGAGGTTCCGACTTCCAGCTATCCGGACGTGCAGGACGATCATCGCTATCCTTGATCGCCAGCCTGTCACGCTTCATGAAGCCGTCGTCGATGAGTTTCCCTTCTTGCGCTAGGCGATCTGTCACTGCCTTCTGTGCTATCATTTGCTTTGACGCCACCTTGTTGCCGCGCCATAACCAGGCATATTTGTCGGCCTTTTTCTGGTTTTGTTTATCCACCAGCTTGTAAAAGCTTTCGTTGTCCTCGCTGGTGTAGGTTTCTTGGAATTTGGTTAGGCTCATGTTGGCTCCCAGTGCTGGGCGCTGCTCAACCGGCGGCGTCGCGACTGACATTGGTGTGTCACCCGCATATGTCATTGGCGTTTCTCCAGCATTCACAGGTGGCTGTGAGCCAACAGGTCTGCCTTCTTTCCTGAGTGTATTAACATGGCGCAGTCGTTGGCCTGCGCTGAATATCCATGCAGAGTCCTTTGAGTCTAAGGCATCCAAGTACTCTTGCTGTATTTGCGTCTCTAGTAAACCGGGAAAGAAATCCCTGGCTATGATTTGTGAGAGGGCCTTAGTGTAGCTGTCTTCATCAAGCACCTTTTTCGGCCTCTTAATTTTGTTGACGGGCGGTGGTATAGCCATCAGCTCTGTATCTTGCCGCTTCCGAACAAGGGCGTTGGGTGCGCTGGACTCGGCCATGGTGCTGACGGCGGACGATGAGGATGTCAACAAAACAGTCGCATGTTTGTATCGGCAGAAGAGTGTTCAAAAAGAAGCCACGCCAGATGGATGAGCTGCGACGTTGATGAGGCGGACGAGTTTGGAGTGTACATAGATGGGTGAAGCGATGGCTGATCAGTGATAACAGGCAGCAAGCAGATATATGCATTTATCCGATCTAGCATGCATAAAGGTTGTCTATCTATAGTGGGCTACAGGCCAACCTGCAGTGGCTGAGTGGCCACTGGGCCATGCGGATTTACAGTGGCTGCATGGGTCAGGTTAGTGGCAAACAGCGCCCCAGCCAATTCGCTAAAGAGCCCTGTGGCAGCTTTCAGGTGGAACCTTCCAGGGCCCGCGGCTCGCCCCGCAGACCGCACCAGCAAGGGCTCGTTCTTGGTCGGCGCCGCAAACAATTGGACTCGCGCATCGCTATTCAATCTCAACTGGCGCATCTGCCGCGACATCTATCCTCTGCTCCGGTCGCCGCCAGCATCCGACCCCTCTCTCCCGATCTCCTCCCCCCAAGATCCTATCACCGAGCGCGCCGACCACACATCTCCGAACCCGGCACCCTATCCCGGCCGCAGTACCACCATGTCGCAAGCTGTCGACCTCAAGAACCAGGGCAACAAGGCCTTTGCTGCTGGTGACTTTCCGGCCGCAATCAAGTTTTACTCACAGGCCATCGAGCTCAACGACAAGGAGCCTACTTTCTACACCAACCGTGCCCAGGTAAGCCTGTCGACCCCATCTCGCACAACTTCCGTCGCGGCCTGATCGTGTGACTGACTTGGGCGCCTCTGCCACAGGCATACATCAAAACAGAGGCCTTCGGATATGCCATTATAGACGCCGGTAAGGCCATTGAGCTTAACCCAACGCTCGTAAAGGTATGTTGCGGCAACTCAGCGCGTGCTACGCGCCTCTCTGCTGACCATGCCACACCCAGGCCTACTACCGCCGAGGTCTTGCCCGAACCGCCATCCTGCATCCCAAGGAAGCTGTGAATGATTTCAAGGAATGCGTCCGCCTCGATCCGGCCAACAAGGATGCGCGATTGAAGTTGGAAGAGTGCAAAAAGATTGTTAGGCAACTTGCTTTCTATGCCGCCATCGAAGTCGGTGACGAGCCTTCTGCCGCCGAGGGTCTAGATTTGGCTTCCATGATTCTCGAGGACGGCTATGATGGTGTCCAGCTCGGGGATGAAATGACGCAAGAATTCATCGACGACATGATTGAGAGGTTTAAGAATGGCAAGAAGATTGCCAAGAAATACGTCTATCAGATCCTCATCGCTGTCAAGAAAATCATCTACGACGAGGCTACCATGGTTGAGATGACAATTCCTGACAATGTCCAGCTGACTGTTTGTGGCGACACACATGGTATATTCAGCAAACCTCTTGATACTGTTCATGTGCTAAAATTTCTAGGTCAATATTTTGATCTCTTGGAGCTGTTCCGCAAAAACGGCACGCCTACTGATAAGCACTGGTACCTGTTCAACGGCGACTTTGTCGATCGTGGGTCGTGGTCTTGCGAGATTGCCCTGCTACTTTACGCTTACAAATGGCTGCGGCCCAATGGCTTCTTCCTGAATCGTGGCAACCACGAGACGGATGACATGAACAAGGTCTACGGCTTTGAGGGAGAATGCAAGGCCAAGTACAACGAGAGGTATGTTTTTGACAACAGATGGCTAAAGTGAGGTTGCTAATATCATGTTAGAATCTTCAAGCTCTTCTCCGAAAGCTTCTCTGCTCTGCCTTTGGCTACCCTGGTCGGCAGTAAATATCTGGTTCTCCACGGTGGCCTGTTCTCTGATGACAAGGTCACTCTCGATGACATTCGCAAGCTCAACAGACACAACCAGAAGCAGCCTGGCCAGTCTGGTCTGATGATGGAGATGCTGTGGACAGATCCTCAAGAAGAGCAGGGTCGTGGACCTAGCAAGCGCGGTGTCGGCATGCAGTTTGGCCCGGACATTACCAAGCGGTTCTGCGAGAACAACGGCCTCGAGGCCATTATTCGAAGCCACGAAGTCCGCATGGATGGTTATGAAGTCCAACATGACGGCCGATGCATTACCGGTACGTTGAACTCGCATCCATAGCCAACAGTGCGACTAACTGCTCCCAGTCTTTTCCGCCCCCAGATACTGCGATTCAACCGAGAACCGCGGTGCGTACATCAACATTGGCTCGGACTACAAGCTGCAGTATGAGCAGTTTGACGCCGTTCCTCACCCAGATATTCGACCCATGGTGAGTTTTCTCCAAAGCACCTATTTGATCTCGCAACTAACCCTTCTTTCAGGCTTATGCCCAGAACTCGCTCATGTCTTCGCTAGCGTAGTCGCAAAGACGCATGGAAGTACAAAAAAAAGGGAAAATCTTCGGTAAAGCGCTCTAGAATGTGGAATTTGGCTGTGAAATGATACCGGAATGCAAAAGAAGAAAAAAGTTGGACAATGTTGGACCAAGTTTTTCGTTTGGGTTGACGTGACAGACGCGCGCATGGAAGGATGTACATAGATTACCTCGCGCGGACGAGACGTATATATACGATCGAAACATGTCTCTGATATTTCTCAATGCTCAAGAATGAATCTCAAGTGATGACGACGGAGACTTGTTCTTTTGCCTACAGCGTGGCAGTGTTGCAACGGCACAGGACGAGGACGAAGGCCTCTCTCACTGCGTGTGTGTGTGTGTCTCTCTCTCTCAGTCTTGCCACAGCTTCTCCAGCGCGTCGCTGCCCACCATGGTGCCCAGCCAGTCGGAGCACTGCTTGATGCGCAGCAGGCACGGCACGTCGCCGTCGTCGCCCGCGACTACGGTCCCGCGAAACGCCGTCAGGGCCGCCGCGAAGCGCGCCAGGTCCTCGCGCGGCACGCGCAGCCAGCACTGCCGCCCCTCGACCTTGAGGACGTCGAGCGGGATGCCGGCGCCCGTGAGGCCCAGGTACTGCCGCAGCGCGGCGTCGCAGTACGACCGCACGAGGAGCTCGTCGAGCGCTGGCGGCGACGTGCTTCTGGTGCTGTCGGTGTGTAGTTCTAGGTGGGCGTAGGCGAATTGGGGCGCCTTGATGGTGAATTCGCAGTGTATTGTTTGGGATGGCATGGCGTGTGTGTGTATTTTTTTTTTCCTGTTTAAATGAATTTCTGATCTGATGAGATTTGTGAGAAACGGAGAGCAAGAAAAAATAGAAGTGGAAAAAAAAAAGAAGCTGGGTCGCACAGAGTGGTGTGATGCTGTTTGATGTCCTCGTTCGAAAAGGCCCAGCTGATGAAAACGAAGCTTGCTGGCAACCGGCGTATGCATTTATCGGGTCCGCCTTGCCGCATGTCGGTGGGCGCCTAACTAGAACATGGAAACTCGTTCGCATCCTTTTGCTTAGCAAACCGCAACACGATCACTGGCATTCGCAACGTCTGGCCACAACGACTGGCCATTGGAATTGGCGAAAACAAAGCAAAGCGACTGCCGTCACCGAATTGCCGAAAGGAAATAAATAAAAAAAAATGTCCGCGTCGGCCAACTTTGTCGCGCCCGGCCAGCAGCGCTACCTGCGCGCGTGCATGGTCTGTTCCGTCGTCATGACATACAGCGTGAGAGCTTACCTCCCTTCTCCCGTCGTCGTCCTCCCCTCAAAGAACCGTTTCCGCGCCGAGCAAAAAAAAAAGAAAAAAAAAAAAAAGAAAAGCAAAAGAAAAATAAACGGGCGCGGGCATAAAGACAAAAAAAAAAAACGCTTTCCAAAATTAGTTTCTCCATATACTAATACTGAGAATCGGAACCCAGCGCTTCCGCGACGAAGGATGCCCCAACTGCGACGAGTTCCTTCACCTAGCCGGCTCGCAGGACCAGATTGAGAGCTGCACCTCGCAAGTCTTTGAGGGGCTCATCACGCTCGCCGACCCGACCAAGTCGTGGGTCGCCAAGTGGCAGCGCCTAGACGGCTACGTGCCGGGCGTGTACGCGATCAAGGTCTCAGGACAGCTGCCCGACGAGATTCGAGCGGCGCTCGAGGACGAGTATCGGATACAGTATATCCCGTGCGTCCCCCCCCCCCCCCCCCCCC
>JAAHCF010000783.1:0-16421 GCA_038367545.1 Beauveria asiatica | reverse complement strand
AAAAAAAGCTTCAACACACGGTGATCTAATCGCACAAGGTTTCTGGGACAACAATTGAGCAACTTTGATTGTTCTTTGCAGGGCCCATCATACAGTCCTGACCTTTGTGCTTGTACTGTAAATAAGTGCCAAGGCTCAGCGAGGTCTATTGCCACAAGTCCTAGTGATGCGCTCAGCAGACCGCGGTGAGTCGGCCTTTAAGCAGAAGCCGAAAAGAAGCGGCCCCCTTGTTTTTATTAACTAATTCCGCGCGATTTATCCTTTTCATCTGGGCTCTTTTTTTTTTTTTTTTTTTTTTTTTTTTTTTTTTTTTTTTTTTTTTTTTTTTTTTCATTACCTTGGCTCTTGTTGGCTGGCCTTGTGGGCTCCTCCTGCTTCGGACTGCCAATATGTCGATCAAGGGTTCTCTTGGCTCTCGACGGTGCAACGTAGTGTTGTGCGTGTGTGTGTGTGTGTGTGTAGCCCACCTACGAGACGATTGAGTATTTAACATGTCACTCAGTTGTGCTTGGGAGAGAGAGACTGGCGGCCGTTTCTTTTGCCGTGTGACTGAGTGTGATGCGAGGTTGCCAACTGGCAACTAATATGACGCGTGTTTTTATCTCGCTGATCAAGTCTTGCACCTTGTAAAAATTTGTCCAGAATATCTGAAACATTTGTCTGCAAGCAAACACAGCCTGCGAGTTTACAAATACAAATGTACGTATGCAGGAGAGGCCTTGCTTGCCGCCAATGGTGTGATTTGTCTTGCGGACGTGCGTATGTGTCCGCGTGTGCCGATAAGAACGACTTGCCTTTTGCGCTGGTCAATGTGGCACGCGGACGAAGCCATTACTAATTACTCAAACTGGTCTCAGCTGAACAAGCCTCTTTTTTTTTTAATTTTTTTTTTCTCATCAAGCAGGTATCGCTGACGACAAATTTGAATCGAGACGAATTTCCTCGTTTGGCTAGGTCGTGAAAGGAGCTCTACATTTTAAAGTCCGCGAGGTTTTAGCAATCAGGAGCACGCCTGGGCGGCGCCACACACACCGTTGCAGAGCCCCAAAGGCTATTCAGAGTGCCCGTTTTTCCACAAAAGAGAAAAGAATCCGCTCGACGTTGGTAAATGAACGGCTTGCGCCAATGTGCTAATTGAGAGAGAGAGAGAGCCCCAGCGGAGCGAAAAAAAAAAAAAAAAAAGATACAAAGATACCTCAACGGCAAAGTCGGCAACAAAGACCCACATGCACCCCCCCTTGACAGGTTCTCATTTGCGGATTTTAAGCATGAATTTAAACGTTGCCAGCCACTAGTCTTGGCGCTTCGAGACAAGCAACAAGCTGATCCACAGCCGAGTATCGCGACCAGGGGGGACTGTCATCAGGCGAGCGATGTCCGGAAAAAAAGTCCACATTCAAGAATCGCCAAACTCTTGTTCTTACAATTCTGCTATGTAGACGGAACGTTTACTCTTCCTAACCCAATCTTAAAGTCTTGCTACTAGTATCTGGGATTTTCCCCCGTGTTTTTTTCTCTCCATTTTCTTTGTCCAGATCCAACTCAAAACTCAAGCGTAAAAATATAGTCAGGCCAGGCAGCCGCCCCAAAGAGAAAAAGACAGGGGGGGTGCACCGATGGGGCAAGACAAGCTTGGTGGCTTGCATTAGCGCCATTTCAAAGATGCCGTTCCAACCGGCTTGGCTTTTTAATCTTTATTTTATTTTTAAATTCTCTTGCCAGGCTCGGTATCTCTTTTTATTCCCAGACCACTTCCCCGCTTTTGTTTTCGCGCGGAGAGCAGAAAGGATGCCTGGTATTAATGTGTGACGCGTGGGTTACCAAAAGGAGACTGGAGTTCTTATTTCCGGACGGAGGCCTTGTCTTCCATTCCGAGTTGACGAATTACCTCCATTGGCGGTACGTATTTTTTGGGGGGGGTTCATTCAAGCTCCCCCTTTATTGTTACTGATTAGCCATTAGCACTTTGCCCTGGTGCAGGCGCAGGTCAGAGGCATCATTGGCAGAAGAGACAAATATTTAGTGGCTTCGACAACTTCTTGCCCCCCCTTGTCGGCACATGCGTCTGCTTGTCACTTAACAGTTATACACGGGAGGGTGTATTATACTTCCGCGTACGGGGTAATCCGTACACTGCTCAACTCTCCGAAGCGAGAAAGCGACGAGGCGCGCTACCTCGTTGCAAGCCACCAACGCCCAAAAAAAAAAAAAATTGCCGTTTTCATTACCCGCCCTACACTATTTGGCTGCCAAGGTTTCTTCTCCTAAATACAAAGTAAATTTACAAAGAAACAAGCAAAAGGAGGGGCCAAGTCAATGCAACCCAAACACACAAAATCATGATTAATAAAGATGAGCATAATAAGGGACAATGAGAAAACAATGGCGAGCCATATTTACCTGACATGCCAAGCTTTTAAAGTCCTGGTGGGCCAATATAACGACCTGGCATGGATCAATGTTTTTGATGCTTTGCAAACGCTTGGCATGACGAGGGGGCAGGCAAGCCTCACGGGCAAGCACTGGCTGGCTGTCTTGCCAAGCAGCCAGGGGACATGCACAAGAAAAATGAAAAAAAAAAGCTTGAGCGGAACAAGGGTAAAAAGAGTACGCCGCCTTGGCACCTTTTTCTTTTTCTTTTTTTTTTCTCCTCATTCACCCCATATGATACGGATACACTTGGATCATGCTCAGTAACTAAATAGTTGTGGATGTGCTTCGCATCCCAGACCCAAGCGGTGCAGCTTGGTGGCTTCCTACACAAACAAGCCACAACCTTAATTCTATTGCTCTCTCTCTATCAGCCGCACTTTTGTCTTTCTTCTTTCCCAAGAAAAGACGAACCCGTTTGTCTTTTTTATTGCTAAAGGAAAAAAAAGTAGTTATAGCGAAAGAGCCTCTAAGCAATGCAATTTAAGCAATGCAATTTAAGCAATAATGACAAGACAAAGCAAAGACAAAGTTTCTGGGGATAATAATGCGCTCGGGTGCACTATTGCGTAATAATGTAAACACTGATCCCTCCGCCCTGCTGAGTGATTGACCTTTTGAAGGGGGGGGGGGCCTGAATCACCCTAATCAGACAACTACTGATAAATATTACAGGGCCCTTTTTCTGGCTTATTCCCATTGTGCTTGGCATCACAACATTTCATGTCAGCCCGCATCTACCCTTGACCTCTCCAAGGTGTCGTATTTTGGAATGGTCTTGCAACACCTATTTACCGAGACCCCCAGAATTGGGGTTACAAGACTGCTATTTTGTGTGGAAACTTGTCCCCGCTGACGCAAGTTGAGGAGATTGATGAGTCCTACATGGTGGTCCTGCATAAGTAGTCGTCTCGTCGTCCACTTTGTAATGCGCTGCGCTGATGAATCAGGTCACATGGTTGGCGACTTGTGTGTTTATTTGTCGGTCAAATGTGTAAGAGAGTCGAACAAGACATGAATTGAATATTTTACTACAAAAAAAAAAAAAAAAAAAAAAAAAAAAAAAAAAAAAAAAAAAAAACGACAGTCTCACCGTTTTAAATCATGGTCAAGTGGGCAGGCTTATTAGGCGCGCGTCAACATTATTACTCTTTCAACCATCACTACACCTCGGCGGGGCAGCAGCGAAAAAGACTCAAGCGGGAGCCGCACCAATATTCGCTTCTCTCATCTCCTTTTTCGTTTAATTATTTTGCCAAGTATACCCCTTTACTCCTGTGTCGTCTCATAAGCACACGAAAAATAAAAAAGAATTGTAATAGAGAGTCGCTGGTTGGTTAGGCTGAGTCGTGATCTGCAACTCTATTTTGCGGCCTCTTTTCCATCTCTGCAAGACTGATGCATCACGGTGGATTAGTGCAGCTCCAGTTATTTCTTTTTAATTTGTAGTTTTTTTTTCTAATAAATAATTACTTTTATTTTTTTTTCTTTGCTTTTCACTCGTTCCCCCCGTTGTATTATCCTTGTTCCGGGCCGGTCGGGTCGCCCATCGGCCAACTAACTGCCCTGCGAGAGCCGCAGCCTCTTTTCTGCCTGCAGCCACCACCACCACCACCACCAATACCCCTTGTCCATCGTGATTGATCCCAAATTCTCAGTGAAAAAAAAAAAAAAAAGGTTTTCTTTCCGAGAGTTTCTACCAGGCTTGACCTCTTCTTCCAAACACTTGGAGGGGATCGGAACACTTTGGATGAGTAAAGCTCGGCACCCTGGCCGGGTTCCCGAAACAGGTCATGTGTGTCAAGTTTTTGCGATTTTTGGCACGGACCTCGCTCGCATCGCATTTTGGGGGCCCAATATCGGCCACTCAACGATGAAGCCTGGCCACTTTGCTTTTTTTCGTTTCCCGCCCTCCCCTTGGCAGGTAACAAGTATTTACGGATAGATGAGTTTTGGTCTCTGATGACACATTGCCACCTGCAAAGTAGTTCCGTCGTCGTCTGTCCACCCCCACCGCCGCCACGTTGGCCTCCCGGACCTCTCCAACTAGCAACTATTTACGTACCTGTTATTATCGCGTGAGTTTTCGGGGGGCCGAGGCGGCTCTCGCACCCAAAAGCATCTGACACCGATCGATTCGCCCCCCCTGCCGTCGCGCACTTCGCTCTTCGTAATAACAGGTAATACCAAGGTCGTTGCCAAACCTTGCGCATTCTTGCTTCCGCTGGTCGATATCCTCCGCGATATACTAAATTTATATCCCCTTGATCAGTTTCTTCGCGGGCCAATGGTTCCCTCACTCCTTGCCAATTCTTCCTCTTGGTTCCCGCGTGTGTTGTAATCTGTTCCCTCCTCTCGCTATAAAAGCTACTGCCAGTAACACCGTCACCTGATAGAGTTTCAATTCAGCAACACTTGTCGCAGCGTCTCCATCTGAATCGGCAAACTCGGCTCGCGCCACCTCGTTATCGTGGTTGCGTGGCCAATGCTTAAGCTTATTTCTCACAGACACATTTTTTTTTAAAAAAAAAAGGCCCCCAAATGTGTCAAGGGCGTGTGCATAAAACAGTCCAAACTATTTTCTAATTCTTTTTTTTTTTTTTTTAATTTCCTCTGAAAAATTAACTTGCCAAAAATTCCCAGCCTGCATTAGACCTGCAGCGCAACAGACGGCGGACCGCTTTCATAGCAACATCTCTGGTCGGCCTTATCTCGTTGAGGACTACGGATACAGATTACCCTCCACGTTTTCTTCTCTTATGAACAGCATCGGCTATCTGCTTGCCGGAAAAAAAGACAATGCTCAACGGAAGCGGGCCAGAACCCTGGGACCTTTGACAAGCCATGCCACCCTTGCCCCTGCCAGAGCCGATGCAAGTCGTACTATCTGACCCCAACATCGCACCAGCACGTCGCATGGGACTTTTTTTTTTTTCGTGATGCTGTGCTGGTCCGAGCTCTCTCAAGCGGGTACGAATATTACTCTCTTCTTCGTAATGGCGCGCAGGCTGTCAACCTGCCCCAATCTGGTGCCACGACTGCCGCCAGCATTATTTGATTCCCAAACTGCGGAGCCGCTGCAGTTGAAATCGGATGAGGAAGGCGACCTTTGTTCGGGCCGCTGTTCCCCGTCTTTGGTCTTTGGGTTTGCCCTCTTTGGCCATGGCATGTGTGAATGTAGTCCGGGTGGTCTTGAGCCGGTCGAACCGGGTCCCGTCATCAACCGGCTTAGATGGATCGCTTCGGGCCGGAGCATCGGCAGGGGTTCCTTTGCTTCTTTCATCACCGATGCTGGGGTTGCCAAAAGCTCCTCGCTCATCCTAAACGAACCATTTGCATCTTGTTACGTCTCTGATGCCATTTTCTGCCCGGACGTGTATTGCATAACCTGCCATTGTCCACGGGCCGCCAGGTGGAGAGGATCATCTCATATCCCCGACGGCAATATCACAAACAAGAAAGTGCACGCTCTTTCACAAGGCTGACAGAAGCCGACATGGAGAAGTGGAAATGGAGATGCGTTGCTCTCTTTTCAGTGCATCATCAAACAGTTGTTTCCAAGGCCGGCCGCTTTGTCATGTGTTTCGTGCTTGGTGTCTTGCCATTCAACCAGTTTAATAAGACAACTTGTAAGACACCGGATGTTTCGTATACACTGTCCCTTGTTGCTTCATAACCACCTGTGACGGCAACAATTCGCAATACTCTTTCCCTTTCCCTTTCGTTGGCCCGGGTCTCGGCTGCTGCACAGTGACGAGCCGGCGACATGATGACATTTCTCCGCTGCGGCACATATTTATCCCATATTTACAAGCAGCGACACCACATCAGCAGTCCCGAGCCCTATTCCGATATTTCCACCCAAATGTGCATGGTCCTGTCGTGCTCTTGGCCAGTTATGGTAGGTAGACCGAGTTCCGCAAGCAGTTCCGCTACGAACTGCTCATTGCTCAATATTTAGCAAAAAAAAAGGTCGCCAGCGCACGACCCTTGCCTAATTATTCCCTCCATCAGCAAGTGACTGTATTATTATTCCCGGTCCGGCGGGTTTATAACAACCCCCAGGCTTAATAGGGCAACCAGCGTGGTGGCTGTGCATGGGAGCAATCAACTGCATGGGAGCAATCAACAAGTTGCATGGCAGGGCTGGCCATTCCGACTTTGCCGTGCCGACCCAGCCACGGCTGCTGGGGGCGTTTTTTTTTAATTTTATTTTATTTTTGAACTCTCCACGGGGAAATTGAATCGAAGCTTGTTGCGCCATCGCGGGCGGCCGAAACGTGTGGCACGTTGTAAATATGAATTGGATTGCAGAGATTATGTGCTGCTACATGACTGCGCGCCGCGCTTTCGAGCAATAGGAAGCGGTGCCGTCATGCGTCCACCCTGCACATGAAGCCGAGTCTCGATTGCAGCGTTGGTCATGAGTCTACAGACTCGAAATAAACTCATCAGGGCGTCATGCGTGGCGGGCATTTCCGGTCTTGGGGTGCCTATTGCCGCCATCCGTGATGCATCCGTCGGTGTATTTGGACAGGTAATGTAATGAGCATGCGTAGCAATGACAGATTACTCGACAGCTGCTTCTCCCGCTCACTGAGGCTCTTCTTGGTCAATTTGGTTAGTTACCATTATGGCCATGTTCTCTCGTTGGGATGCTTCTCACACAAGGTTTGTCTTGCAAGTTTGAGCGTTATCCATACACCCTCCTCAAACGCCATCATCGGCTTGCCAATTCTTGCCTTTGAGCAGCCTAGATTGCCGTGCGCTCCCGAGTTTAGCTTTCGCTTACCCGTCCCTCGCAACGGCGTCTTATTCTCATGCGCAGCAAACATGTTGTCGCCCCGTGGCGCAGCAGTTGCAGGTCTTTGGCTCTGACACACACAACTCTCTCTCTCCCTCTCCCTCTCTCTCTCTCTCTCTCTCATCGATAAGTTGTAACCCAAGTCTTTGCTTGTGACCGAAGCACCATGATCCAACCCCTGCTTCATCAGGTCCTTGTTCCCCGACGTTTCGTTTTCCTTTCCATCTCGTAATGGCAAATGGGGGACGGTCATCTCCCCTCGCTAGCCTTGCCGTTCCAACCGATCCCGGTCCACACTAAAAGCCGCCCACTCGTCTCCCGAAAGAAGGGGAAAAAAAGTCTCCGTATTGCGTGGAGGGGGGCGTGTGTGTGTGCCCGTTCGTTTGGAGAAGCCACCCTGGTTAGGAAGGAAGTCCTCTTTGGTGCCGTGGCTTCCGGACACAAGCAGGCTGGGATGGGCAGGGGGGATTAATCAATACCTTAACGGTATGCTTTATGCTTATTGTGGGTGAGAGGAGCGACTTGACATCGCAGCTCCACAGTCCTGATGACGCTATACAGACCCAACATCGAACTCGTATGCTGTGATGAAGTCTTTGCTCTTATCGCAGTTCAAACATGCATATAATACAGAATTGTAAGAATAGCCTCCAATAAATCAATGAATGGCCAGTGGCCGTTGTCGAGGTTGCTCTACTTTTGAAGGCCTGATGGTTTGGAAATATCTAAAAGATTTCGACGAAAATTCGCCTTGAATGATGCATACGATTCGAAACTTGCAACAGAAAACAACTAGAGCTTTTGAAACTCTCCTAAAGAGATGTACTTGAAAATAATTCTGATATCGCTTGGCCAAGAATGTGCCGCGGCAGCTCTAGACCTCGGCAGGCCATCTTTCACGACACGAACAAGCAACGACTTTCAACCAAATCCGGTTTTGAGAGTCTGAAACACGGAATGATTGCTCTGGAAAACGTAGTGTAACATCTGAGCATATGTGCGGAGCCCCGTCATTGACTGTCTGATACTGCTTCTCCAAGACGTACATGCCCAGCCACGACCACGACGTCTTGGGCAAAGCAGAAGCGGCCAGCTGCAGTTCCCCTTGCTGTCTCTAGGCACTCACTACAAGTAAAAGTCGTCAACTAGAACTGCATCAATGATGAAGCCGAGGAGTCTCGCCACAGCGTTCCCCTTGAAAGCTAGCATGCAGAGAGACGGAAATTAGAGTCCGGCATAAGCCGGATCAAACATGTCGCTGAGCCTAGAGGTCATTGCAGAATTGTCATCTGGACCAAACATGACATCTAATAACTATCAACTATTCTGGAAGTCACCAGAGCTGCTTGACAAGAGTAGCTGATGATCCATCAGGTTACGCATGAGGAGACTGAGACTGGCCTCGTCAAACGGGCTCTCTTCCTTGCCACATTTTCAAATAATCGAATACAGAGTACACCATCTCATGTTTATTGAGTGCTCTTTCAAAGATGTATACCGCATATGCTCATCTGTTCTTCAACAGCCGCGTGTGTATGAGGAGCCATGTTGGTCATCTTTGACGATGCTAGGTCGTCAAAAGGGTGCCAAATCAGTATATCACGGATATTACCGAGCCACTCTCGATTGAAACTCAAAGAGATCAAATGAAAAAAGACAGGAAAGAGTCTTTCTTGCTTCAGCTTTGCCAGGCCCTGCCACCACACCGCCAACACGCCGGCGTGCCCACACATCTGAACCCGTACAAGACAAGCAGCACTTCTGAAGAGAACCTCTGCGCAGAACCGAAGAACCCCAGCTGATGAAGGGTGCTTTCGTCGTCCCTGCCCCGACGCAAATAACCATTCGGTGTTGGACACGGTAGAGACGCCATCTTGGGGCTGCCTCAGATCAAGCGGAATAGTGCGCCTGCAAACAGGCGAGCTTCTAGGTAGTAGACGCCAAGGCTGGCACTCGGACAGCGCGTCTCTTCAATGTACTTCGGTGCTTCTTGAGATATCGTGCGACATTCTCCGGTAGCAAAATCGAGGGAGAATATTATATCATGAGAAAGTTTCTATCGATGGGTACATAGAGATAGGATACCGCATAGGGTCCTTGCTCAAATATACAATGTGGCCTCTCTGACCCGGTATAGCCTTTGTAACCAGTAGCACAATATTAATACAACATATTAAATGACAGACGTCGTGACTCGATCCAAAGTTGCGCTCGTGCGACAACGCTGCGCAGATGCCTTTTCTTCGTTGAATTTCCAGTTTCGGGCTAATATGCAGTCTTTATGGGATCACAACATCTTGCTCGAATATTTTTCTGAATTGGTATCGCCCCAAGAAGCACTGTGCTTCGTGCCTACTTCCAGATCAAGGTAGGCTTGACAAATCTGGTCGTACAAGCCAAGGGTCCAAGAAGCCACGTGGTTATGGCCGCAACGCAGCCTTCGATTGTGTAGCTGAAAGAAGCCACGGAAGCATTGCCCGAGCACGGCAGCACTAATGAGCACAACATCGTGTGCGACGATATACAAAGCCAAATAGCACCCGCCTAACCAGTTCGGCGACGACATGCCTGAAGCCGCAGGTTTTCGGGCCACTTGTCTAGCAGTCGCAGCGCTCGAAATGGCGCGGAAAGGGTACCACGTCGCGAACGTTGGTTACGCCGGTTAGGTAGCTGAGAAGCCGGTCGAAGCCGAGACCAAAACCGCCGTGCGGCGGGCATCCCCATCGCCGCAGGTCCAGGTACCAACCGAGGTTGTTATTTCCAGATTGGCGGGCGTCAGGCACGGGCAATCCGTGCAACCTCATGCTCTCTTCGAGCTCTGACAAGCGATGCTCTCGCATAGAGCCTCCCGCTAGCTCGCCGAGACCGGGTACCAGGAGATCAAAGCAATCGACAGTTTGACCTTGAGCCGGCGAATCGGTCGATTTGAGCATGTAGAAAGCCTTGATCTCGCGAGGATATTGTGTAATAAAGACGGGAAGGTATGCATCGTTTACCTCATCGTAGCCGACCTTTTCGGCAAGGTACTTTTCATGCTCCGACTGGAGTCCTGCACCCCATACAGGCTTGTGCGTGAATTGCTCTGCTACCGGCTGCAACATGTCTATGGCCGCGGTGTATGTGAGCCTGGGCCATGTCTTTGCAGTCATCATACCGTTCCATCGGCGACTCAGAACCTCGGAGGTCTCAAGATCCTCAAATGCCAGCTTTTCGGCACGTTCTTTGGCATCTATTCTATTGTGCTGTAGTTCCTTGGCTGCACGGAGGTCCTTGAGCCCTGTCGTGAGTGAGACGAGCATTCGTTGAGCCAAGTCCATGACATCAGCCATGCTGTTGACAAAACTCATTTCTGCTTCTAGCATCTGAAACTCGCTGAGATGTCGGGACGTGTCGCTTTTTTCGGCTCTGAAAGTGGGAGACAGAGTCCATACGTTGCCAAGAGCTTGGGCCAAGGACTCAAGGTGCAACTGGGTCGACACGGTGAGGTACTTGGGGCTCCTAAAGAAATGGCCTTTCCCAGGGGCCTGGACGGTGAACGCTTCTCCAGCACCCTCGCAGTCTGAAGATGTGATAATGGGTGGGTGTGTCTGCTGAAACTGTTGGCCAAAGAAAAATTGTGTCAAGAGGGCGGTGGCGTCTGAGCGGAAACGCAAAAGGGTGCTGTTCATTGGGGTGCGACATCGGAGGTGTGAAATTGTGCGCAAACTCTCGGGGGTCTGGTACTTGTTCTGAATAGGATATGTCTGGAGAGCTGAGTGTGAATATGTATTCACATGAGAAGGACATTGTGACTGACGTACCTGAGGGTCTGATGCACCTAGGATGTCAAGCTGCTGAACCTGTAGCTCATGGGTCACTGTTTCTGTCTTGGTCGTCTCCTCTGTGGAAGAAGGTAAACGATCTTGATTGACTTCTGTCCTATTTTTCCAAGTGCCGAGGAGACGGACTGCTGAGCCTGGCCGAATGCTGTGT
This sequence comes from Beauveria asiatica, assembly GCA_038367545.1. Lineage (NCBI taxonomy): Eukaryota > Fungi > Ascomycota > Sordariomycetes > Hypocreales > Cordycipitaceae > Beauveria > Beauveria asiatica. The sequence goes on along the minus strand of JAAHCF010000783.1, from coordinate 5,215 downwards.
TGCAGTGGGTAGTTAGCCGCAGGCCTGGCTCAAAGTGGTTCAACAGAGAGACAAACTCTGATGCAAGCGACTTATCAACGACGGCTTGGATAGGACGCATAGAAGAGCCGTCGGTCACGTCGACAAAGCGAACGCTGGCGCTCTTCCTGACTGAGCGTACCCAGCCACATATTGTGACGTCTGAGACATGTCGGGTTGACTGAAATTCTTTGAGATCTGCGATGGTCTTGACCCGGGCATGGCTGTCTTGTTGGACGGAAACTGAATATGGTCGCTGCGTTGCGGGATATCGCTGCCACCGATGCCGGCGCAAGGCACGCGCCGCAAACATGACACAGCTCAGAGCGGTTGAGGAACGTGATATATCATGAATTGGGTATGCGCCAGGGGCGTTGATGCGGGGCGTGAGAGACTGCAGGAGCAGCTGACGACGTGCAGCGCGGTGTATCAGATGGTAAATGAGGCGATAAACACTAAACGGGGAGCAGACAGGTGAAATAGACGTGACGACGGCTCTCGCGATGTGATGAGAGTAGTTGAGGTGGGCTGTCGTTGAGTCGGCTGAGGAAAATGTTGATTCCGGTACCTGCCTTAGTCAAGATTAGTACGGTTACCTACCTGGGAGATGGCTACAGGGGTCGCAGCGCCGTGCATTGAGGCTTGACCCGCTGTAGGTAAATACCTTACAGTGTTATTGGGTCCAAGTGCCCTGAAAGTCGCTGAAAAAGTACAACGTCGTGGCTGCTGTTGGGGCCTGCAGGAACCAGCAGCGAACAACGCCATGGCAACTATAATAAAGATTCTATGAATACTGTTGGACTGTTTGATACCCAGGGTTGTCATGGTAGAATACTACTTCATTATTAGCATACCGGTAGATACCTGCAAGTTGGCACCTTTGACTACAGCGTTGCAGCGTTCAGACACTTTAGCGTCGTTGTCTCCGCTGGCTGTCTTGGCACAAGTTGCCTCCTTCATGCCACAAGACAAGCTCCCGTTGCCCCCCACGAGCAAATCATCGAGTCCATCTCGGACTGAATTAGAATGGTAAAATTGCTTACACGACTGTATGAGCTATCCATTCCTTTGCTGATCTATGCGCCGCTAATTGTTCGTTAGTTACCAAGCGCGACTTTCCCTCACCATGAAGCCACTTCAAACGCCCTCGAAATCGACTCACCCCCGCTGTTTCTAATGCGAAATGTCTGTCAAAGCCGGTTGTGCATCAGATCGCCTTCCATCACGACTAGCAAAACACGTGTGTCTTTTCATGTCTCTCGCCTCACTCGCCCGTTTTGCTATGCCTTTGCTGAGTGGCCACGCACGCCGGCAATCATAGTGCATGTTGCCGTAGCTCGGTTGCAGTCTCAGGCCGTCTCAGATGACTGCTCGAAATAGCCGTGCAACTCGCAAAAGAGGCAGAGCGATTTCTCGCCAGATGCCGAAACATGAGCAACGGCCGGGAAATGTCCTCTATCCCTGACGGGCCGCTCGGGGGGCAGACACACACCCTGCACACCCCGGTACGCCGCCCAATCTTGCCCGCGTCTTGGGCAAGGCGAGATGATGTGCCACAGATCGCTCTCAAAGCTGCGGCTAGACCTGCAAGAAATGTCACTCTCCCTCTACTCCAGTCGTGGCTGGATGGACGGACGGATGGGCGGGTGGCCTGGTCCTACCCCCCTGGACCCTCCGGCCTTGACACGACCCTACTGGTAGCTTTCCAGTGCCGACTTCGCTTCCCACGTCGCCAACACTGCTCTGCGTCGTCGCCAGCTAGTCACAAGTGTCTGAGATGATGCCGGCTTCAGTCAATACCTCCCAACCATGCAGCCTCTGCTGCCCAAAGGGTGGATGCCGCCAAAGCTCGTTGGCGCATTCTCACCACCACTCCCTCCTACACCCTACATAATACTTGCTTCTTCCTTCGCCTCGGTCCCGCCAACTTGGATGTTAATGCTCTGGTGCGTCTGCAGGGCCCCAATGTTTTTGTTTCGCCCCCCAGACAGCCACCTACAACTGCCTGCCTCTGTAATAAGCGTTTTGTGTGTCCCTGTACAAGAACCACAACTGCTCCTAACCTGTCCCTGCTTGCACCGAACCCGTTCTCTTCCACGCTTCCGGCTCGCTTGTTTTCGGGTTTCTCCAGAAAAATTGGCCGCATGCTTGCCCCGTTCTTGACTTGTTGTGTTGCGTGACGGGGCTTGATCTTTCCTTGGCCACTCGCTTCATCTTTGCTTTCCTTCTGGTTCGCAACATCGGCAATACACCACACGCGCACAACACAAGCCACTGCCAAACGTACCGTGTGCGCTATATAAACGCTTTGCTGTCGCCTCACCTGCATAATAGCTTTCATGGTTTGTCATTGCAGCAGCAAGCGAGTTCTCTTGGGGGTTGACTGCTATCACCACTGATGCACTTACACGAACGCTACGTCCATCTACTGATATGCCTTCTACCAAGTCTGGGCGGTCCGGCCGTCCAAAGCCGTCCGAAGTTGCCTCGGATACAAAACGCAACTTGATTCCGTTGGTCAACATGAGCTACGCGGAAACCTATCCGCCTTATTCAGTCCTCTACAGAGAACCATGTCTGCAGTTGCCCGTAAAGCGGCGAGCAAGTCTCCAGCCGCCATTTTTTCGCGTTGAGCAAGGTGACCCCGTCATGAGAGCCCTCCGTTATGCTGCTGATGACTCCCAAGCGAGCCAAAGTGCAGGTGGTCCCCGGATCCGCATTCCGTTCATCTGTGCTGCCAATGAGCGTCGACCTGGAGGCGACTGGGAGATTGGCTCCCTCCTTTACGAAGAAAAGCTATGCAGGCGCAGCAATCTATTTGCAACCCTCTCGACACCTCTACCGCAGACTAGGGAAGAAACCAACTATCCAATCCCCACGTTGGGTGGTGTATTCTCTGATGCGGTAGTCGTAAGTCGCGGACCTCACGATCGTTACGAGAAGCTAGAGAGCTGGCACGACTTGCCAGTGCTATCTATGCCACCGACTCGTTGGCCAAGACTCAAGGATAATGGAACTTCCTATTCGTTCGAGGCGGAGCGCCAACTAATGAAGGATAAAATCCGGGGCGCTCTGAGAATCTGTCACTACCATGGCTATGATCGCGTTGTTGTTGGTGATTTTGGTCTAGGCAATGGATGTCGAAATCCGCCTCAGCAGCTGGCCGAGATCTGGCGAGAAGTTCTCCTCTTCGACCCCGACCTGCGCGGCCAGTTTACTTACGTTGTCTTTGTCTTTGAAGAAGTCTCATCGAGTACGACACAGTGCATTCTTGAAGAACTTATCAAAAAGGAGCAAAAGGCCAAGACCAAGTCTAAAGATGACTTGCACGCGCTTCTTCGAGATGCACCGACCGACATACTCATCTTTCAGAGAGTATTCAGCGCAGCTGAGATTCAGCGCGTCGTCAGTGAGCCAGACCCTCGGTATGGGCTCCAGATGATCACCAGCTGAGCCAACCCATGCCTGTGCAGCTGCCGACCGGGTGCATGGGCCGATTGCGTGGCGCGACAGCATTGCAGCCTAAGCGGAAAGGGGGGCCGATGCATTGCATGCATATGGCTCCAAACAAGACATTGCACCCCGGGGTTCTGCATCAAGGACCCATGAAACCTACCGGCGACCTGATTCACCACCGACTGAAGAGCGTTTTTTTCTCTCACGTGGGTGTCCATTGAAGCTGAGCCCGGAGTTCAGGCACCGGATTCTAGTGAGGTCTCGAGGAGGACGCCCTTTCCGAGCGAGGCCTTTGTTTTTTCTTATCTCGACCTGCTGCTGCTTCTGCTTGTTTTGGCATGTCAAGCACGTCACGGTATTTTGCCCGTCACCACCAAGGTTGCAACGTGGTACGCAAACGCAACGAGGAAGAGGTAGTGGAGAAGGTGGTCGGCAGTTAGTGCATTGCTTACGGGACACTGTGGAATCTAGGTTTGTGACGAAGAGACTTGGCTGAAGGAAGCCTTGTGCTTGGTTACATGAGAGTAACGTTGGATATGTCATATTTCATTTTACCCTTTTCTCTCTCTATGGCGTCGATTTCTTAGTCGCGCCGTTGTCATGTAGCCGTTAAATATCTGTTGTGTGTACGGACGAGAGCCGCGCCGTTGTTGGAAGAAACATAATTGGGGGCGGAGTCTCTTTGCGCTAGGAGTTTTGACGACGATGCAAAAACGGTTGCCGTATTTGGAAGGAGGAATGAAGAATATTCTGATGCCGAAAACTAGGCATACACTTAAAATCGGTATACTTTCTTGGCAAATCAATCAACATTGGGTCGTATTGGTTCCGCCGTATTCCGCATCCTCCGGGGCGCGCCCTAGCCGCCTGGGGGAGAGGGACCTTGATCGGCAGAATTTATACTAAATATTACGCAGGCCAAAGTTAATATTTATTCCATCCCCTTTCCTTTGGGAATTTGTGAGGCTGAGAGATGTTGTGCGTAACGACGGCAGCGACCGAGATTGTATGCGCAATGCATGCAGGCTCCGACATGACCCCCCCCCCTCCGATACTCGTATCAACCAGGAAATCTAAATACCTAGTTACATACAAACCCATCCCATCGTATCATCGAAGGAAAAACCCCCGTACGGAGTATTAATCTGTACTCTTAAAAAAAGCCAAGAAAACGGGGAAACGGGGATTAAATTATTCATGGATGACCGATACAGGTATGGAGACGGGCGCTAAAAGGTCTCCCGTACCCAGTTTGCCAGTCATCCAGTCACTGGGGAAAATGCTAAATACTGTAATCCGTACGGATTACAGATTAATAATACATAATACGGAAAAACAAGATAAGATTAAATACAAGGAAAATGTCAAAAACAAGCAACTGCAGGTTTCATTCGCCGGCCCCCCTACCTCCCTCCCCTCCCCCCTCCCCCCTCCTCCACTTCCAACCTCCGACGCAGAGGACAAGTCGAAAAAAAAAAAATCAAGGTGGTATTGGGGGCAGAAAGACACACCTAATAAACCCTTTTTTTTTTACTTTTTCCTCTTTCGCCTTCTGCTTTGACCAAAAACGCCCATGAGACGACGTCGAAAAAAAAAGTCAAGGTGGTATTGGGGGCAGAAAGACACACCTAAACCCTTTTTTTTTACTTTTTCCTCTTTCGCCTTCTTGCTTTGACCAAAAACGCCCATGAGACGACGTCGAAAAAAAAAAGTGTCAGGTTTCTCTGCATAAGTAGGTTGC
>JAAHCF010000782.1:0-16549 GCA_038367545.1 Beauveria asiatica | reverse complement strand
TTAGAGATACTAATATAGCGCTATTATAGGGGCGGGGGGGGGGGGGCTTTAGGTAAGACTTCTTAAATAGTAATAATATCTAGGCCGTCCTTCTAGTAAATAGCTAGCCTAATATTATTATTATCTTTATAAGTATTTTATAAAAGGATCCTTATTTATTTATTTAAGTAAGGCTAAGTTAATTATCTTTATATTTTAGGGTATACTTAGTATAAATAAAGTTTAGCTAGCTATTAGGATAGATAGTAGGGGAGGTATCTTATAGCCTTTTATAGAATTAGTATTAGTTATAGGTGGCTCTTAGGTTAGCCTAGGTGTGTATTTAGGTCTTTATAGTATCTTTATTAGGGTTAAGGGTTTAAGTATTACTACTTAAGTACTATTAAAGTTTAGTATATTTATCTAGATTAAGTAAGGGCGCTAGCCTAGTACTAGGCTAGGCCTAGCTAGTCGCCCTCTCTACTATTATACGCTCCTAGCCCTCTTTAGCGGGGAGGATACTCTTAGGGACCTTAGGGCCCTAGTATCTAGGGTCTTTTAGCTTTTAAACTTAGTAAGTTAGAAGAGGTATACCTCTTAGGCATATCCCTAATACTACTATATAACTAGGTAGTCTTAAGACTAGGTTAGGTACTTTCCCTTATAGTTAAGACACTATTTCCTCTAGTAATCTTTCTCTACTAGGTATATCTTATCTATATTATAAGACTAGTATATATACTAGCTATATCTCTCCTTATTCTAATAGTACCTTCTAATATAACTAAACTAATAATATTAAAAATACTATAAGAGCTATACTACCTCTAAAAAGGGCTTATACTAAAAGACTTATAAGTTAAAAAATACTCTTCTTTTATATAGTTAATTTACTATTTTTATATTATAGGTTCTAATAATTAGAGAGGCCTTTATCTTAGTCTTAATATAAGGATAATATACTTTAGCTATAATAATATTTACCTTATTAAAGACTAATAATATTATAGTTAAATTAGTAATATCTTAAGGGATTTTACTTTAGGGGACTACCTTAATAATTATTATATAGGTCTAATAAGCTAGGGATACTTTTAGTCTAAAGGTAGTCTTAACCTAGTATTTATCCTATATATACTCCTTTATACCTTAGTAGAAGGATAAGACTATATCTTTAGAGGGGAGGCACTAGGATACTATAATAGTATTAACCTATATAGCCCTATTAACTATACTTACTATCTCCTATAGGGAGTAGTCTTTAACTTCTTATAAATAATCTTATACTTTAATAGTTAACTCCCTCTTATATTTAGCTAAGACTAGTATAGCCCTAGGTACTAGCTAGCCCTAGGCTATAGCTATCTTAGTGTATAATCTTACTTAAGTAAGCTAGGTCTAAGGCTCTCTTTAACTCTATTAGAGTGTCTATATAACTATCTCCTTAATAATAGACTAAACTATCTCCTATATAACTAGGGGGCTAGTTAAAGCTACCTTAGCCTTTATATAGGCCTATATTTATAGGTATTACTACTATATCTTCTTTACTTTATCTTTATACTTATCTTTAATTAAGAAAAAGAGCTTATTAATTAATTCCCTTTTAGTTAATATACGCTATTAGGTTACTTTTATATTAGGCGTATTATAGCGCGTCTTTATTAAGGAGGTACGTTAAGGCACCTCTCTAGTAATATTTTAGCTACTATAACTACCCCTACTACTATAGTCTTAGGCTATTATTATTATAGGGTAGTTTTAGGCGTTATTTAACGTAAAATAGGTTCTTTTTTAATTTTATCACTAGTTTAGGTATAATATAGTCACGTACTATTCTTAGGTCACGAAGGTATATAGATTTATTTTATTAACTTAATATTTTATTTTAAACTAGAATAATATAAAGAATATATACTATTTTATTTATCTTCTATTTAATTTAAAAGTACTTATAAAATTTTATAAGTTATAATAATTAAACTAAACTTTAATTAACTAGTTTTTATTTAAGTATTATCTTTATTTTTTAAAGTATTTAATTATTATAAGTATTTCTTAATTATTAATTATATATTATTATTTAATTTTAATAAATTTACTTAATTAAAATATAATAAAATAATATTAGTTTTTTTTATTTATTTATAAAATAATATTAAAAGTATTATCTTTTAAAGTATTTATTTTTAACTTAACCTTTTTCTTTAGATTATAATATAAAAAAAAGTATACTCTAAAAAGTTATTTTTAACTTATTAAAGATATATCTTTTAATTATATTAAAATTAACTTTTTTTAGTTTTTTACTTTTTATTAGTTTTTTTAATTAAATTATAAGTAATAAGATTTTTTATAAATAGTTTTTAATAAATTAATAATAAAAATTATAAAAGCTTAAAAATACTTAAATTTTTTAAAAAGTTTTTAGTTTTAATTACTTTTAAATTATTTATATCCTTAATATATTTATTTAAATCTCTTTTTTTAAAAGAATAAAACTTAAAAACTTTATCTTAAATTTATAAAAGATATATTTTAATAACTTTATATATAATTTAGCTTTTCTTAACTTATTTAATATTTCTTTTAAATATTTTATATACTCTTTTTAAATTTAAAAGAATATAAGAATATTATTAAAATATATTATATAAATTTTATTAAGTAAATTTCTTATTACTTAATATATATAATTTTAAAAAGTAATTAGAGTATTTATTAGTTTAAATAATATAATAAAAAACTTATAATAATTATATTAACTATTAAAAGTAGTTTTTTATTTATTTTCTTTTTTAATTTAAATATAATAATAAATATTTTTAATATTTAACTTTAAAAAAAACTTTATTTTAAAAATATAATTTAAGATTTTTATAATTAAAAATAAAAGATATTAATTCTTCTTAATAATTTTATTAAGACTTTTATAGTTAATATATAATTAAAGTATTTTATTAGATTTTAATATAAATAAAATAAGAGATTTAGTAAAGTTAATAAAGTAATAGATTTTTTTTTAAGGTATTATTAATAAATTCTTTAAGGGTTTTTAATTTTTAAAAAAAAAGAGAGTAAATAAGATTATATAAAGATATAGTCTTTTTTTTAAAATTAATTATATAATTTATTTTCTTATATCTTAAAATAATTCTTATTTTAAATATATTAAATATATTTATATATTTTTATAATTCCTTTAAAATCTAATAAACTTAAAAGGTTTTTAACTTATCTTTATCTTTAGCCTCTATAGTATAGTAGTTCTATACTAGGGAGTTCTATATAGGTTAGTATATAGATTACTAGTTTAAATCTAGCTAAAGGTACCCCTTTCTAATTCTCTATTTTTCCTAAAAGCCTAGTATACTAAAAGTAAATAACACTATAAGGGATTAAATAGAGTATAAATTAGGGTAATTATAGGGTCTAGGTTAATAAAAAATATTATTAGGCACACACTAACTATTATACTATAATAGCTATTATAATAATAATATAAAATTATATATAACTATTATAAGTAAAAGAGTTAAGAACTTAGGGGGGATTTAGATATATATATAATAAAAAGATAAAATTAATATATCTAATAATATAAATATCTTTAAGAAGTAGAGATAGTATATATATATATATTAAAGGTATAGTTTAGGGACTTACTATTAGAAAATTATTATATAGTAACTATTAATACCTACTAGAAGTAGAAATATTAATATAAATAAGTATAGAGTATAGGTTTTTATCTAGGTTAGGTATAATATAGGCGTAGTAAGGTACCTTAATAATAATAGTTTTTCTTATATTATTAAATTATAGAGATACTTAATATCTTATAAGATAATAGGGGTAAATTAATAAATAAATATCTTTATTTTTATTAAAAAGTAATAGTAATTTTAATACTTTTATAATTATATAAATAAAAATAATATTTTTTAATTTCTTTATAAATTTTTAAAGGGTATTTAATTAAATTTAAGTCTTTTATATTTTAAAGAATTAATATTCTTTTTTTATATTAATAAAAATATCTTATTTTTTTAAATAAACTTATTTAATATTAAAGAATACCCCTTTTTATTAACTTTTTCTAATAAATTATTAACTAAATACTAGCTAATAAATATTCTTATAATTCCTTAATAATTAATAAAAGTAACTAATACCTTATATAAAATATTAAATTATACTTATTATTTAAGGGTAGTCTAGATTATTAGGCCTTTTATTTCTTAAGATTACTTTAGTTATAGTTATTATACTAGTTCTTAACTAATTAGATTAATTCCTTCTTTTATATTAAGAATTATAAAGGTATAATAATTAGTATTATTTATACTCTTTTTTATTAATAAAAAAGTATTTATAATTTCTTTAAAATTAAGGTTTTAATTTATATATTTCTTTATTATAGTATCTAAAATATAAATATCTTTATTTATCTTTATTAAGTTAATAAGTAATTAAGTGTTACGAACGCTACTACATGGATGCGGGGCTGAGCCGGGCCGTCAGGGCAGGTACGCCCGCAGCCTGGTTTACACATAAGGTCACGTGATGGCTCATTAGATCACTAGGATGATCCAACTACGCAAGATCATTTAGATAGTTAGATGAGCCTTATAAGCCAAGCTACAGTAGAGAGATAGATAAGTACTTAAGGAAGAGGTATTCCTATAGCTAGGTAGTCTAGATCTCTACTGATCAATCTAAGCAATTCTAAGTAATTAGTTTTAAGAGCTCTGCTCTTAATGATTTCTTACGCCGAAGATACTACTTAAGTGGCTACTCTATAGCATCTAAACCTGACTCACTACCTAAGAAACAGACCAACTATGGATTAGGATTAAGCCATCGTTACATTTTAATCAGTCCTGTTTAGTGAGTTACCTTTAAAACCTTAAGCAGCTAACCTTTCATGATGTCCACCGTAAGCGGAAACACCACTAACCCTGTAAGTGTGATTGCAGACTTGAACACTAAAATTAAATACCTGCACGCGCAGCTAGAGGAGATGAAACTTAAAACCCTAGCGGCAGCACCGGAACCTAAGAAGAAGACTATGATGCCCAAGTTCCCCAAACCTGACACGTTTAACGGAACTAAGGGAGATATTCGCACCTTTCTTACCTAGGCGAAAGCCTACCTAAAGGTCAACGACTCTATTAACAAAGAATCCACAAAGATCCTTTACATTAGAAACCTTCTTATAGGCAAGGCAATAGAATGGTGGGAGCTGACTCTCAGGGACTACCTTAACAATAAGGAACCTGATGATGAGACCGCTCAAATCTTTAAGAAATACAAAAACTTTAAAGAAGTTTTACAGACTACATTCAGAGACCCAGATGAGGTTCAAACCGCGACACGCAAACTCAAATCCCTAAAGCAGACTAGGTCTGCTTAGCATTATACACGCGAGTTCAGACGCATCACTACTAAGATTAACTAGGATGACGACAGTCAGATGGAACTTTTCTATAATAGACTACGAGAAGACGTGAAGGATGAAATCGCCAAAGAAGATCGACCTAATGACTTTAACAAGTTCGTCGAGAAAATCATCAAGATCAACAATCGTCTCTACGCCAGACGACTTAAACGTGGTAGAAAGGGAATAAGCTACCAAGGCAACCCTCCACAACGTAATTAGGCGAATACTAGTAAACGCCGAAATGGATCCACGGCCTACGGAACTCACCTAGGTCCGATGGAACTCGACACTACCGGAAAAGAAAAAGGAAAGAAATACTATAACTATGGGAAGGCTAGACACTTCGCAAATAAGTGCAGGGCACCTAAGAAACAGTGGAAGCCAGTTGCTAAAGGAAAAGGAATCAGTGCAGCTCATCGCGAAGATCTGCCTATCCGAAACATCAGCATGGCTAATAGTGAAGAATACTTCTTAGACACTAATCGGTTTATAAATTATGATGAAGAACCTACGTCTAACGAAGATTAGGACTTTAGGACTTAGCCAATACCAGAAGGAGAAGACACTATCGTGATCACGGAATTAGATATAAGAGACGGGTTCACTTACATACTAACGGCACCATTATCCAACGGCTGTGTTATCGAAGGACGATCCCGTTTTAGGAACAGCGAACTCAAGATGGTGGCCATTCACGGGATAGATATTTCGGACCCTACGGTGCTAATGGCACTACTAACGAATTAAGAAACATAGATTCATGAGACTAACCCAAAGCTCTCGGAACTTAGCGTTACCGACCAAGATCACGCAATGCTCTTATAGGCTTCTTACCCTTTTAATGAGTGCAGACGACACCTATAGAAGAAACTGGAATATCGAATGTTTCTAAGTTTTAATCCACAAAACGAAATCTTCGACGAATACGAACTTCGACACTAGAAAATTAAAGAAAGAAAAGGGGATTTTATTACCCTTATAAAGAATTCTAAGGAAGATTACTATATTAAGGACAAGAACGCATACACTATCCGTGCCATATCATTAAGATATGTGAATAGAGGAAACAGTGTACTTGCGAGTAGTTCGCCTAGCCCGAACTCGATCGACATAGCTAGTAGATCAAGTGATCACTAAGAAAGCTCTAATATATTGACACAGAGTTAACAACAACGAAGAAAAGAGGAACGAAGAGAACGAAAGGAATAAGAAGAGAAATCGGGAAACGACAGCCGTCGTCGCCAGTAAGACCGACTCTTCGACGGAGATCTGACAGGTCTCTATGCGCTGCGAACGTCGACAGCGATGAACACCTTACCTTCGATATCCTCATTAAAGGAACAAAAGTCAGGGTAATGCTTAATAGCGGAGCATTAGGAAATTACATCTCGCCAAATCTCGTCAACAGATTACGACTGCCCTGGAAAAAGAAAGACGAGCCCTACTGACTCACGAATGTGGAAGGAAATGACGTTTAGTATGGCTAAGGCATAGTGGATCAGGAAACCGCGCAACTTCCTATCTCCATTTTCGGCACGAACCACGTATTATCCTTAGATATCATAGTGATCTTAAAACACGACGTTATATTAGGGTTACCTTAGTTACGGGCGAGTAATCCCAGAGTCAACTAGAGAACAGGCCAACTTCAGTAGGATACACCAAGATGCGATTACGACAGTGGGAGCGGCCAAAAGAAGAAGGCACCCCAATTAAATCAAGACCAATCTCGAGAAATATATGTGATCGCCCGAGAATCGAAAGCTAGTACAACGGAGATTCCCGAGGAATACTCAAAGTACAGTAAGCTGTTCAGCGGAGAGCTAGAAATAGGACTACCGGAGCATTCACGCTGGGACCATAAGATCAAACTCTAGCCCGGTAAGGAACCTAGGTTCTAAAAGATATATCCCTAAAACCCTAAGCAGGACAAAGCACTCAAGGAGTATTTAGAGGAAATGCTACGAAAAGGTTATATACGACCTTCTAAATCCCTAGCAGGATATCCGATCCTGTGGGTACCGAAGCGCAATAGGAAGCTGCGACCATACATCAACTATCATTAGCTAAACGACATCACAATCAAGAACCGATACCCATTACCGCTTATCACGGAAATACGAGACAAGGTAGGACAAGCCAGATGGTTTACCACCCTCGACCTAAAAGGGGCTTACAACCTCATCCGTATGAAGGATGGTCATAAGTGGAAAACTGCCTTTCGAACTACGAGAGGACACTTTAAGTATCTGGTAATGCCTTTTAGTCTTACTAACGCACCAGCTACCTTCCAGACTATGATCAATAACGTGTTACGAAAACAACTTAATAACTTTGTGGTTGTTTATCTCGACGACATCCTCATCTATTCTAATACACTTAAGGAACACAAGAAACACGTGCATGAGGTACTCTAAGTACTTCAGGACAACAATCTACTAGTTGAACTAACGAAGAGCAAGTTTCACCAGCAGAAAGTCGAATTCTTAGGATATGAAATTACCCCAGGACACATCAGGATAAGTCCATTAAAAATTAAAGACGTTCGAAATTAGCCAGCACCAACCAACGTCAGAGAAGTTAGAGGATTCCTTAGATTTGCGAACTTCTACTAACGCTTTATACGCAAATTCGGAGAAATCACTATTCCACTAATAGACCTCATAAAGAAGGATAAAACCTTCGAATGGACTAAAAAGGAAGAAGAAGCTTTCTAGACCTTAAAAGAAAGGATCTTAGAAGAACTAGTTCTGATTACGGCCAACCTAAATAAACCGTTTAAAGTTAAAACTAATGCCTTAGACTTTATAGTCGGAGGGCAGCTTAGATAAAGAGACGAAGAAGGACGACTCCATCCAGTCGCTTTCCTTTCGAAGAAACTTCACGGACCAGAATTAAATTACGGCATACACGACAAAGAACTAATAGCTATCATTTAAGCGTTTAAAGAATAGCGACACTATTTAGTGGGCGCAAATCATAAGGTTAAGGTTTATTCGGATTATAAGAACCTTACCTTATTCACTACCACGAAGGAACTTAATAAACAATAAATACGGTGGTATGAAACCCTTATAGACTACGACTTTAAGATTCTATATCGAAAAGGGACACTTAATGGCAGAGCAGATACTCTTAGCCGAAGAGAAGATTTAAAATCGGAAGGAATACTAATTGAACATCTAATGCTTAAGTATAATGAGAGTAGAAACCTAGTACTAGGCACTCAGGAACTCAGCATAACTTGGAGAGCAAAGCCGGATAATACTTAGATGCGACGAATCAAATCGCACATTAAGAAAGACAGCTACCTAGATAATTAGGAAATAAAACCGCATTTAATTAAGAAAGAGGAAACCTTCTTATACAATGAACGTTAGTATGTTCCTAGTACACTCCAAGAGCAGCTTATCAAAGAAATACATAAACACCCATTGCATGGACATCAGGGTGTAGGGAAAACGATCAATAGATTAAGAAGATCGTATGACTTCCTAGAAAGCAGGAAAACAGTATAGCAAGTTATAGACAAATGCGACATATATAGAAAAGCGAAAGCATCACGACACGCACCTTATAGGGAACTGCAGCCGATACCACCACCTAAACAAGCATAGCAAACAGTTACAATAGACTTCATCATTAAACTACCAAAGTCAAAAGAACCTATAACAGGAGCAGTTTACAACAGCATCCTAGTCATCGTAGACAAACTCACGAAGTACGCTTACTATATTCCCTACATAGAATCAAGCGACGCTAAAGACTTAGCATACATGTTCTTTAAAACTGTTATTACATAACATAGATTACTAACAAAGCTCATATCAGATCGCGACAAGTTATTCACATCTAACTTTTAAAAATGCCTAATAGAAACCATGCAGATTAAGTAAAGCTTATCTACGGCATTCCACCCATAGACAGATAGTCAGATAGAGATTCTAAACTAAATACTAGAATAGTACCTGCGGAGCTACATTAACTACTAATAAGACGATTAGGTAGTATAGCTACCACTTGCACAATAGGCTTATAATAGCTCTGAGGTTAATAACATGAAGATATCACCATTTAAGGCGAACTATAGATTTAACCCTACTATTGACATATACGCGGCACGCATTATGAATGCGCCAGCGGCAACCACACACGCAGAAACAATTACGGAAGTACAAAAACACTTACAACAAGAATAGATATTTCTGCAAAACCGAATAAAACATTACGCGGATAAAAAGAGATTACCAGCGCCAATCCTAGAGGAGGGACATAAAGTATACCTCATCCGCAAAAATATTAAAACGAAGCGACCTAGCGATAAACTCAACTAGAAGAAAATTAGACCATTCCTTATCAAACGGAAAATATCAAACACCAACTACGAACTATCACTACCGGACGGAATAAGAGTCCACCTAATATTTCATATGTCACTACTAGAGAAAGCACCGGATGATTCTATACTCGCTATAAGAATCACGGTTAATAATACCAACGAATACGAAGTCAAGAGGATACTTAAAGCACAAGGGAATATCAAAAATCGTCATTATCTCGTTAAATAGAAGGGATACCTGAACACCGAAAACACCTAAGAACTAATCGAAAATCTCACGAATTATTCAATTCTACTTAAACAGTTCCACTCCTAAGAAACGCATCCTAATCAATCACATAAGTACCATCTAACGACTCGATACCGAACTCGGCATCTAAAGAACAAACTAGAGTAAGATCTAGATCCTCAGAAGGAGTAGGAAGGACCCCTGTGGTCTTCTAAAGCTATTCCGCTTCCTCCCGTTCCACACGCTCTAATTCTTTAACATTATCAATACCACGCGCTATCACACACATCATTTTCTTAAACCACAATTTCTTTTATTTTCGCAAGCGGCGCACTTTAGCGCTCGCCTTTTCAAGCTCTTCTTCAGCAGCCTCTAATTCGGATTTAGCTTTTTAGTGCTAGGTGCTAATGCGACGAAGCTGCTAAGGAGTAAGAGGATTCATGTCGTAATAAGACCGGTTAAGACGAATGCACTTAAAACATCGAGATAAGTCTGCGTCGGACGCCTTGCAGTTCTGAAGGCCTTATTCTTTGCAAAATAAGCATGCAGGCATGTCAACTAGATTTCCGATCATCAACTTAAGAAGGGCGTTTCGTTCGTCCGTCTTGCGGGAAGGTTTTCGGGATCGCATAGGAGGTCTTAAGATATAATTAGACATGATGGCACATGTTAATGCAGGAGGGAGAAGCCACCTACCACTCAGCCGGCCTGTTCAATGGCCTTAAGGATAAGACTAAAGGAGGAGGGGCATTATATTACAAACGCTACTGCATAGATGCGGGGCTAAGCCGGGCCGTCAGGGCAGGTACGCCCGCAGCCTGGTTTACACATAAGGTCACGTGATGGCTCATTAGATCACTAGGATGATCTAACTACGCAAGATCATTTAGATAGTTAGATGAGCCTTATGAGCTAAGCTACAGTAGAGAGATAGACAAGTACTTAAGGAAGAGGTATTCCCATAGCTAGGTAGTCTAGATCTCTACTGATCAATCTAAGCAATTCTAAGCAATTAGTTTTAAGAGCTCTGCTCTTAACGATTTCTTACGCCGAAGATACTACTTAAGTGGCTACTCTGTAGCATCTAAACCTGACTCACTACCTAAGAAACAGACCAACTGTGGATTAGGATTAAGCCATCGTTATATTAAGTTCTTTTTTATAAATAATTTACTAAAATAATATAAGAAATAATTATATTATTTATTTATTTTTTCTTATAAGTATTTTAATACTAGACTTCTTTTTAAAGTAATTTAGAGAGAGATAGTCTTTTTTATAATAATAATAATAATATATAAGCTTACTTAACTTTTTATAGTCTTATTAAAATCTTCCTCTTTTAATTTATAGTTTTTTATAAAAAGATCTTATAAGCTTTACTATTAAAGAAGATAATAAAGTTAAATTTTAACTATATATTAAGCCTTTTCTTTTCTTTAAGAGCTCTTTTTTTATAAAATACTTATTACTTTAACCTTTTCTTAACCTAGTCTTTTATATATATATTACTATTAAAATAGCCTCTTTTTATATTTTTAGGTTTTTATTAACTTAAGTAATTATATATTATTATAATTATAATTATAATTTAACTAAATATTATTATATTCTTTTAAATTTAAATAAAGCTAATAGTTTTTTTTTAAAAGTATTAAAATATAAGTAGAATTTTATTAAATATTATTTAAGGTACTAATAAACTAACTTAAATATTATAATAATATTTATTTTTAAATTTATAAAGTCTTTAAGTAAGTTTTTATTTTATTTTAAAAAGTATTTTTTAATTTTATAAATAAAATAATTACTTAGTTATTAAATTATTATTAATATACTAGTCTTAATAAATATAATTATTTATATTTATATACTTTTAAGTATAAATAATTTATATTATTTTTTTTAAATTTTTAAAAGTTAATTATAAAAACTTATTATAAATCTTATTTTTATTAATTATAAACCTAAAAGTTATAATTATTTAATAACTTTATAATATTTTTAATATAAAGACTATATTAATATAAATATTTTTTATTATTTTTATTAAAAGAATAGTATTTTTTATTATTTATTTTCTTTTATAGTTTTTAAAGCTTTTTTTTAAAGGCTTTTCTTTATTTTATTTAATAAATTTCTTATTAAAAATTCTATTTTTCTTTATTTATTAAAAGGGACTTACTTTTATAACTTTATTAAATAAGTTTATTTATTTTATTAAGAATTTTATTTTTTATTTATAAATAAGATTTAAGATTAAAGATAAATTAATATTACTTTTTTATAGATTTTTCTTAATTTAGGTTTTTAAAGTTAATAAGCTCTTAAATCTATTTTTCTAATAATTAATTTTTTTTTTAAAAATAACTTAAAGTAAAAGCTTTAAAATTATAATAATATAAGATAAATTAAATAAAAAAATAAGATTATAAAAGTAAAAAATAAAAAAAAGAATATTTTATAAACTTTTAAGACTAAAGCTTAATAAACTTTATTTTTTTAATACTATTTTCTTTATATATATCCTTTTATAACTAAAGTTATAATTTAACTTTAATTCTTTATTAAATTAGTATTAAGTCTTCTTTAAGGCTTTATTCTTTATTTTTAACTAAATAAAGTCCTCTTTATTAATTTACTAAGTTAATAACTTAACTTTAAATATTTATTAAGTTATAATTAATTTAATAGTAAATATATATAATAATAGGCTTATTTCTTTTAAGTATATATATTTATTAAGTTATAGTTAACTTAATTATTTTTATTATAATTATAAAATAAATAACTTACTTTTAAGCTTTTATCTTTTTATAATTTATTTATATTTATTAAGAATAATATAGGTTAGGTATTATAATTATTTATTTAAATATTTATATACTAATTTAATTTAATATTAACTTATTATTTTTTTATATTTTATTTTTTATTTTATTATAAATAATATAAACTTAATATTATATTATAATTTTAAGTATTATAAAAAACTAAATATAATTTTAATTAACTTATTAAATAAAAAAGTTATTAATTACTTTATTATTAAAGATTTTTTAATAAATATTAAAAGAAATATTTTAATTATAAAATATATTTAATTTAATAAGTTTTTTATTAATATTTTTAAAAATATTTATAATTTTTTATATTTATATTATTAATAACTAATAAATTAATTATTTTATTTATTATTATTTTAAATATTAATTCTATTAATAAAAAAATATTTTAAATTTATTAATTATTTACTTTAATTATTATAATTAATTTTTAAAAGTAATTTTTATTTATTTATAAAAGCTTTAAAAAATAAACTTAAGTAATATTAGTTTTTTAATATTAAAGTTATTTTTATATTATTATTTTAAAAATAATATTATAAAATATAATATTTATTATTATTATTATTATTATTATTATTCTTTTTTAATTAAGTTAATATTTTAATATAAAAATTTATAGTTTTTATAATTTTTTATATATAAAAAGAAATAATCTTAGTTTTTATTATTAAAAATAATAAAATAACTAATTAATAATATTATAATTAGTAACTTATTTTATAACTTATTAAGTAAATATAAAGTAAAATAGTATATTAGTAATTAATTTACTAAAAATACTAATAAAATAGAGTATTACTAGGGATATAGGTGCTTTTTACTAGGGACACAGGAGCACGTAATAGCTTACTTAAGATTTTATAGAGGTATATTATTTTCTATAGTAATTATACGTAATTATAAGTATCTTTAAAAATAGTACTATATTTAGTTTTTTCTACTATAACCCCTCCTCGCTACCACTACCGCTACTAATAAGCCTCTTATAGAGGCTCTTAATGCTCGCTAATTCGCTTAAAAAACGCATTTTTATTATTTTTAATAATTATACACATATTAGAGACGGATTAACGATTCTTCCGCGTCAATTTCTACCATAACACACACTCGCCGCCGCCGCCGCCACCGCCACCGCCGCCGCTACTAGTAAGCTAAAAGCGCCTTAACTAGCTAGTTTAGCCTATATTCTTATACGACAAACGCTTAAATAAAGCGGCCGCGTGCTTTATTAAGAAGAGCGCCCTAATTATAGTAAATCTAGCTAAATAGGAGGGGTTTATAATAGTTTAATAGGTGCCGCTATTCTAGCTAGCGTTAATAAAGCTAGAATATTAATCTTATTATTAATAGCCGCCTAAGGCCTACTATAAAGGTTCTAAATAACGTTAGGGTCTTATATTTAGTGGAGGGGTTCTTTAATATTCTAGTATATAATTAGTATTAAAATTACCACTAAAAAAGCCACCTTTCTTACTAGAGGTTATTAAAGCTACTAGTAGGTGTATATAAGGTCTTTACTTAAAACGGAATTAGTAAGGATAAGCTACTTAAGCTATTATATATATAAAAGCCTAAAGTAATAGCTATAATAATAGTTACTACTAGCTAGTAGTAGCCGCTATTAAGGGTCTTAAGGGTACTAAATTAAAATAATAGCCCTATTATATTACTAAATAATATACTTAAAAGCCTTCCTTAAGATATAGATAAGTAGCTTACTAAGCTATTTATAGTTAAAATTAGTTATTTAATAATATACTATTATAGCTTATTTTTAGTTATAATCTTATTCTTTTTATTTAATTACCTATTTAAGGTAAATATATAAGTATAGGAGGTCTCTAGTCCTAGTTATAAGATAGCTTTTAATATCTTTATATATATATTTAGTAAGAGAATTAGTAAATTAGTTAAAATTCTAATATTATTTAATTAGGTATTTAGCTTATTATTACTATATAGGTATATAGTAGGTAATAATATATTATAATATCTTTTTTTACTAGCTATACTAGTTCTTTATTAATTACTAATAAGTATTAAATTTAGCTTTAATTAGTATAAAAATAACCTTCTTCTAAGTAACTAGTATACTAGTATAGTTATTCTTAGTAGTAGGATTTATAGAGTTATTAGGGTTAGGGTAACTATATAAGGGCACCTTAACCTCCTCTAACTCTACTATATTATTATCTAATTTAACCTAGTTTATATTAATAATAGCTTAAATGTTTATATTAATATAAAATATATAAAGCTATTATTAAATATTAGGCTAGATCTCGCGTAGTGCCTTTTTAAGCCTAGCTTTATTATCTATAATAACTACTATAGGCTAAGGGATATTAAGAGATTAGCGGAATTTATCTAGCTAGGTAAGTAACTACTTATAACCCTTAAAGGTCTCTATATTAGTAAGGCCCTAGCTAAAGTTAATAATAGAATTCTAATCTATTATATTAATAACCTAAAATAGATATATCTTAAAGTAATTTATTTTATATATATTATTAAGGCTAATAGTATATAAAAATCACTTCTATATCTTTTTATACTAAGGATAAGTCTAGAAAATAGTAATAGGTTTATTTCTATTATATTTAACCTAGTAATAAAGGCCCTATTATTAAAGAATTTAAATCTATTATTAAGTAAAGGTTAGGCTATTAAGTGCCTCCTTTTTAATCTATTAATAATTATTATATATATTTTTATTAATCTAGTAAGGTATAGGATTTAAGAAGGTAATTTATATAATATCCCTAAGTTCCTAGGGGAGAAGAGCCTTAAGCTTTAATAGCTTAGCCTTAAGCGCTTAATATTCTATAGTTTAATAGTAATATATTTAGTAAGTAGTAAGATTAAGGGATAGATAGTAATTATAGGAGCTAACCTTAACCTTATATATCTATTAGCTAGCTAAGCTTTTACTTATTTTAGTATTAATTTAGAATTAGTAATTTATCTTCTAAGAGCTATATCTCTAAAGGCCTTAGCCTTAAGAGCCTTAACCTTAGCCTTTATTATAGATAATTTAGTAATAATTTATAATATATTTACTATTAAGTTAAGGTAATCTAGCTATTCTGCCCTTAATAATTATAGCGCTATTTAAATAATAAAAAAGCTATAAAGAAGAAAAAAGGGCATCTAGAGAAGGAAAAAGTAATAGCTCTAGTGGTGGCGGAATTTAGGCTAGAGCCTCTACTATTATTAGCGAGTAATAAAGGAGGGAAAAAGGAGAAAAAAAGGATAATAATAAGCTACTAGTATTAAAGTTAATTAAATTAGCTAAATTAGGTAAGTCTAAAAGAGTATATAGATTATAGTGTGTGTGTACGTAAAAAAAGAGGTACCACGCTAGTGCGGTGGTGGTGGGGCGTCACGTGCTCCTGTGTCCCTAGCAAAATACAGCTGTGTCCCTAGCAATACTCATAAAATATACCTTAAGTTACTAGTTATTAGTTACTAAAAAACTTAAGATTATAGTATTAAAGAGGATTATCCTAAGCCTATATCTTACTAATTAGATTTAAAATTAATATAACCTATATTAAACTACAGCCATAGTAAAAAAGTCCTATATAAAACCTAATTTCCCCGTAAAACATATAGTTTTATATAATTCCTCTTAAATTCTAGATTATAAATATAATATAAAAAAATATATAATTAAATAGACCTTTATAAATATTATACTTTTATTTCTT
>JAAHCF010000781.1:0-16602 GCA_038367545.1 Beauveria asiatica | reverse complement strand
GGGGGCAGCCCGCGGAGGGCGAGCCGCCCCCCCCCCCCCCCCCCAATGAACGGCGCTGATTTCCCGCCAATCAAGCGCCCTCCGAAAGCAACCTCGAATGGCGGGCCCCCGGACACTGGCAATTGAAAAGCAGCATCTTTCCAACTTTTCAACATTTACATTGCATCTTGCCTTGCTGGACACCCCTTTTCTATTCTTCATCTTCCCCCTGTATTTTCCTTCATTTTCTTCATTGCTTCATTGTGCGTGTGTCAAATTGAGCGTTGCGCCGGCTTCACCCACATCTCTCACTCACCCCCGGCATCACCAGTCCGGCGCCCGCTTGTCACTTTGCAGCCCAAGAACCTCACCTTATCCCAGCAACAACATCTCGATTGTCGTCATGGCTCCCGAGATCGATGCGGCAGAAGGTAAAATAGAACCTCAAACGACGCCCCATAATCATGTCATTTCAACTGTGATAGTAACATGCTCACACCCGTAGTCGCCCGCCACAACACGCCCCAAAGCTGCTGGGTCATTCTCTACGGCAAGGTTTACGACGTCACCTCCTTCCTGAGCTCCCACCCGGGAGGCTCCAAAATTATCCTCGCCCTCGCCGGTCAGGACGCAACCGAGGACTACGACCCCGTGCACCCGCCCGGCACCCTCGAGGAGAACCTTGCCCCAGACGCCCTTCTCGGAACCGTGTCCGCCGAGAGCTTGGAGAAGCTCAACGCCGCGTCGCAACCTCCGTCGCCGCCACCACCACAGCCCAAAGTCGCGGCGCCGGCAGCAAAGAGTGAACCGGAACCGCTGCTCCCCGTCCAGGCCCTCCTCAACCTCGACGACATTGAAAAGGAAGCCACCAAGCGCATCTCCCACCGCGCATGGGCCTACTACTACTCCGCCTCCGACGACCAAATCAGCAAGGTGCGCAACAATGACGTCTACCGGGACATTAGCATGCGTCAGCGCGTCCTCGTCGACGTAAAGGCCAACGACCAGTCGACGTCCTTTCTCGGGCACCCGGTCGCCACGCCCGTCTTTGTCGCGCCCGCCGCCATGGCCCGTCTCGCGCACCCCGACGGCGAGCTGGGCATTGCGCGCGCCGCCGCCCATTATGGCGCCATGATGATTGTCTCCAACAACGCTTCAATGACACCTGAGCAAATCGTCGACGGCGCGGCGCCGGGCCAGTTGTTTGGGTGGCAGATTTACGTGCAGGACGGGCGGGACAAGAGCGTCGCCATGCTGCGCCGCATCAACGCCTTGCGGAAGCATTACAAGTTCATCTGCCTGACCCTCGACGCCCCCACTCCAGGTAAGCGCGAACTCGATGAGCGCGGCAATCTCGAGAAAATGGTCCGCGTAGAGGCCGCCGGCAACCCGGACATGGAGCGGCGCCCCGGCGGCGGCGGCGTCGGTCAGCAGCTCTTCTTTGGCACCGCGGCCGACCTGACGTGGAAGACGACGCTACCATGGCTGGCCGAGCACACCGATTTGCCAATTGTGCTCAAAGGCCTGCAGACGCACGAGGATGCCTACCTTGCGATGCAGCATCCCCAGGTCAAGGCCATCATTCTCTCAAACCACGGCGGGCGCGCGTGCGACACGGCGCCACCGCCGATACACACCCTGCTCGAGATTCGCAAGTACTGCCCCGAGGTCCTTAGCCGGCTCGAGGTCTGGATCGACGGCGGCATCCGGCGTGGCACCGACGTCGTCAAGGCCTTGTGCCTGGGCGCACGCGGCGTCGGCGTCGGTCGCGGGCCTCTGTACGGTCTCGGAGCCGGCGGCCAAGCTGGCGTGGAACGTATGTTTGAGAGTGAGTCACCCCCCTTGCTAACAATTTCCGCTTTATTCTCGCAACTTGTCGTCTTGATCGCTGCATTGCGCAATAGCGGCTGGCATCTTATACTTCCCCCTGCCTTTTGTGCAAATCGACGAGGCACGCGTTGCTGCATCGCGGGGTGATGTGTGCCTGCTGCAGCACCAAGGAGTAGAATATGCTGACATCTTGTGCCTTGAAATAGTTCTGCAGGCAGAGATTGCAACTGCTATGCGCCTACTTGGTGCCGGCACCATTTCCGACCTTCGTCCAAGTTGTGTAAGTAGACCGATCTTTGACCATTTGATCCTTGTCTTCCTTTTACTTTGGCATTTCGGCTCCGATTTGAGCCATATCAACCGCTACTCTGCCCTTACGAGTCCCCAGACTTCTGGACAAAATTTTCCAACAGCGATACATACATGCGC
Source organism: Beauveria asiatica (assembly GCA_038367545.1). NCBI lineage: Eukaryota > Fungi > Ascomycota > Sordariomycetes > Hypocreales > Cordycipitaceae > Beauveria > Beauveria asiatica. The sequence goes on along the minus strand of JAAHCF010000781.1, from coordinate 14,364 downwards.
TTTCACCATTTTATGTTAATTGGCTAACGGCCTTGCGCCACATATTAGCTCAATACGCGACGTGTAGAGAGAGACTTATATGACGGGGAGCCGGGGCTAGACCGCCAGGGTCTTTGGACAAAGTCGAAACTGTAATCAACAGTCATACGATGATGGTGAGTATAAGATGGACGCTCCTACGGCGTTTAGGAGCGTGCCTTGGCTGGCGGCGCAAATACTTTGTCGCAGGCTGTAGATGCGGGGTCGTCAAGCTGGACTGAGCGGCGTCTCGTCTGTAATTTGAACCGTGACAAACCCATCATCTTTGCCATTCATTCTCGTGTTTTCGTCTGAATCGTTGCAGTCGCCAAAGTATCAGATACAGCAAAAGATGCTGCAGCATCACCCACTTGCTGTACAAGTAAGTATGAAACGCTTTACTCAGTAGGGCATTTTTGCATGTGAATTCAGCTGGGTCAATGCGCCGCTCCATATGCACAGATGGAATTACTGCCGCTTTGGGATATAACGACCGTTGGAGCATGCAGCCAAGCATTTGTCATGTCGACGCCAATGCTGCGCTGTGCTAATCCGTAGTTACGTCCCCTTTCCGCGTAACGCTGTCGCCTGTACGAGAACGCGGGGAGAGAGCATCCCCCTAGCGCAAGCCGTCTTTCCACAAGCAGCGCAATGGAATTTTCGTGGTGTAATAATAAGGGATCAGCGAGTCCCGGCGCAATTTAGCGTCACCCATAGCCATGGCCGTGCTGGCATATGGGGCCGTGGCCGCCGTGCTATGCTGAAAAGTCGACGTCGTGGAAGATCTTCCAATCCATACATTGCCATGCCCACAGTGCTAATTAACATTCTGACCGGCATATGTTGTTTGGATGGCTAGTGCCAATGGCAGCCGAGGATTTTCAGTGCGCTGGAACCAGCCCGGCCGAAGTATGTCGCTACTAGTAGACGCCGCCGCGTGGAAGCTCACATGTTGGCTCTCCCACAGCACATGCAGCAATCAAGTTTACAGTCCAGCTCTTGTGCCGTTCATCACATCGCTTTGGCGTGAACCTCGAGTGCGCTTGACTAATGCTGCGGGCGCGGGGGAATGATCTGGCGCGCTGGAACTATTGCCCTTGGCCCGGAAAGAGAGCCCAGTCCGCGGAAGGCATTGCAATAATACCAGTTGGCTCACTGGGTACCTCGCCATGTGCCTTCACGGTTACGGCATCTAGTCTGCTTGGGGTTGGTCGATGGATGCATCCTCTGCCCATCATCAGACCGGGCAAGTAGGAAGGCTGAGTCTTGCGCCGATATGTCATTGTCTTCAGGTACGTATGAATCTGGAGCCGCATGTTAGTTATCCAGCCAGGCAAGGTGATGCCTGTGAAACTGAGGGGCAGCTTGGCAGGCAAGGCTGGTGTCTGGGGTTCACACTTGGCAGCGCATAACTAGTAACGCCACGGTCGGCTTGGCGCGGAGTAGCTGGACACACCAGTGCCAGCAATAGGTCGCACAGGATTGGCCGCGCTGATTACTCAATGTTGTGACTTTTTTCGTCGCAGATGCTTGGTGCAGCGATAGCTATCAACATTCGACTTCTCGACGCCAACACTGAAATCAGAAGGTTTGCGAGCAGACGATATGCTGGTTTAGCTGCGGGCCGCTGGTCGCGTATAGAAGCTAGCATCGAACAAGCATCAACCAGGCGGGCGACTAAATTGGCTTTTTGACTGTGGCGGCAGATCCGAGGCTTGCGGGTTGCGCGAGCCGAAAGCGATACTACACATGTACATACATATGTATGCTTCATATCTCTTCGGGTCCGAGCGGTCGGAATCTAGTTCCTCGGCGAGTCACGCTGAATGTTATTAAAGTAGCATGACGACTGATCCGTCAGTGCGGGCTGCATGTATGTACATAGACTGCATTGCAAGTGATAGGACGGAATGCCACTGGTTGGTCCAAGCTGCGCACTCTGCACCATTTCGGGTTACGTCGCGGTTGGCTTGGTGGGCCGGATGGGATGGCATTTCCAGCCCGCCTCCATAGAGGGCGACCGATTGCCTTTTCCTGGATATTGGTCCGGCCAGGTACCGGGCTAGGGAGACACCAAACAGAGTTCTCTAGTGTGAGCCGCGTCGACGTCGATTTGGGGCATGGGGTAGTGTGCGCGTGACCCTTGACTAGGCAGAGCCTAATGGCTGAAAACTGCTAGTGAAAACTGCTAGTTTGGATGAGGCCAAATGATGATGAAGAGTGTTTGACGTGGTCTTGATGTTGATGGGCGACCAATGTTGATGGAAGGAACATGCCAGGTGGAATTGCTCGCGCAAGCTTTGACAGCTGGCACCCGGCAGCTAACTCGCCGAATCTTTTCGCTTGAGCCGTTCGTTCCGGGCAAATGTTCCCGATCTGTCAGCCGCGTTTGATTAATGAGCGACAGTAGGATAAACTGGACCAGAGTCAGATGTAAAAAATTCACGTGCATCTGCAACAGAAAAAATCTAGTTCGGCCCGTTGCTCATGGTGGTGACGAGAGACGCAGCCTCGCACTGTGTTACCCTCCAGAAGGTCGGGCAGCAACGGAAGCCTCAAAAGCAACCACAGAAGCAAAACTAATAAATAAAGAGAAGTTGGCAAAAGGAACGCTGGAAATGATACAGAACCCTCTCCGCAAATTGGTTCGAGTCACCTTTACCTATGTACATAGAGGCCGAGATGCATCATCAGCGGCCAAGCGGCACCCCATTAATTCAAGATGGGGAGGTGGCCAAGTCGTATGTTGTTTGCAGTTCAGGGGGGTCTGGTGGAGGTGCAAATGTTACTTCAGCGCGGCATAAACTGGTATAACAGCGCCATGATATGCTTTTCACTGACCAGGGAGAGTATGAGGCTCTGTAACCCGTGGGTAAATAACGATGACAGCACCAGCAGATCGTAATGCGCCCCAAGCCGCGATGTGCTGCGAAATAAAACGCAAAGGAAACAAGAGAAGATTGCAGCCAATTGTGTTACCAATAATCCGTACTGGCCCTGTAACCTGGGCGATTGCCTGACTCGGCACGTCGGACAGGCCGGGCCAGCGCCTGTCAGAGCTGCCAGTGGCCAAGCCGGCTGGGGCATCCTCGAGTCCTTGACAGCTTGGCTGCCCCGGGGGGAAAGGGAAGATTCTGGGTAAGGTGACGGTCGAAATGAGGGCGGGACAGAATTTTTCTCGGCAGCATTATAGCGCAGTGGTTATAGCCTCCACTGCTGCGGTGAAGTTGTCTCGTTGTTGAGTCTTGCCACTCTTTCAAAGTAGCCGCGACAGATAAATACCAAGTAAGGAACCAAATGCCCAGAGATGACTATTCTGTCAATACATGTCGATTTCGCGTGCGTCGCGGCTGAGTGCATTCGAGACAGCCCCTCACAAGGAGCCGAGGCGTAGGCGCCGCCGCCGCGCCGCCTCTGGTTTTTATGTGTGCGCCATTCGGGGCAAGGGCGCCGCTTGTCCTTTCAAGTGTGCTAGACCATGTGGCTGGATGGGATTCTGTTTTTAGGCCAATTCGTCTCTGTAGGGAATGCGGCTACGGCCGCTGAAATGATTACTACCACGCACCTGTTATTGAGAGTTGCTCCATGGGTGCGAGGGTGGTGCAGGGGAGGGTTACGCGCTAGAGTCTGGCGCTGCGGGGCGAGTCTGGGGAGTGTGGCGTTGGTGGGCTTGTGGTGGAGGGTTATAATTGCAGGGCTTGCAGGGCTTGCAGGGAATCAAGCAGGCAGTTATCCCTTTGACTGTGGAGGAGGAGCAAGCAGGTCACGAGACCCATAGGGAAGAGAGACCAGGAAGTACCAGACAGCATATATTAATTTGCCTGCGAAGGAAGTCAAGCCTGGTATTCGCCTGCGCCACAGTACCTCTAATACAGGCTAATTTCTGTGCCGCAGAAAGTATCGCGTTTTTTGAGGTACCTGGTTGGACGGAATCCCTGCAAGTTACCTGCTTGCTCCTCCTCCACAGTCAAAGGGATAAATCATCATGAGTACCTAACTACACGTGTCACCCACCCACCATTTCATAATATAACGTTAGCTAATACTCTTCATTATTTAGAATAGGCATCTCAAGTAGCACTTTGCGCGGGACTGTACACCCTTCACCACAACAACTTATTTGGTAGTTCGGCCTACTCGCTCGAGCGGTTGACTAGGCATCACGCTAGCGGGACACCACGGCCCAAATATACCAAAAGAGTGTGGCGTCTTGTCTGGCTTGGGTTGGCATTGTTAGTTTTCAGACCTCTGAGAGGGCGAGCTCCGGCCGTAAAATAGCAAGTGCTCGCATGATTCAGCGGTGGTTGTGGCGAGGCGGCTTTGCGGAAAGGTTGGGTTAGACATGTCTGTGCCTACAGCAGCCCTCATATGTACCTATGCTGTACCTAGGTATACTCCGCACAGTTGTCGGAAATCCCGGTACTTGGATCACTGCAATACCATAATACCAAGTAGAGGCTGCTTCTCCGGCCGAATTGGTATGCCTCTCCGTACTAATTACACTAGTCCATGGTGGCGTCCCAATCCTCCAGCCCAGCCCTGCCCGGCCCAGCCCACTGCCCAGCTATTACGGAGTGCTTGAAGCCGAAAAGCATTATATTATGAAAAGGAAACAGAATGATATTTGCATGCTGCTCGGTGGGTCTCTACAGCGCCAAACAGAGCCTAGGGTGCCAAGCGCCAGGGTCCATGCCATCTTTACCTTGTATCCGTACATACGAATAGTTAGTTATAGTTCCCCAATCCAGCTGCCACACTACGGGTACATCCAGGCAGGTACCCCCCATGCCTTTTGCCTCCCTCTTGCCTCCGTCTCGCTCTGCTGCTCAAGCTAAATACGCGACCACCATCCCTTTTGCGCTCCAATTACTTAAATACTAGCCCATCGCCATTTTCTTATTTACCCTCCTTTTCGATCTTGTTCTCTTCCTCTTTTCTCCTTGTTGGAGTTGCTCTTCTTCTACGTCTGTCGACCTCGGACCTCCTTCGCTTTCCTTCGCTTGTCGCATTGACCTAGACCTCCCTCCCCCCGGCCTGCATCTTTTCATCGTCGACACCGAATTGCAAGTTTCACGAGTTCTTCGCCATGTCTGACAAGAACGAGGTTTATGCCACTGAGCATGTCGCTCCCCGGCCTGGCAAGAAGGCCGCCATCAAGCGTCACTGCCAGCGCTTCTGGTGGCTGCATCTCATTATTTTCGTCCTCGTTACCGTCTTTGTTGTCCTAATGACGTGAGTTGACGTCCCCAATCACTTTTTCTCGCGACTTTTTCCATTTCTCCTCGAAATCAGACAACAAAACATGCTCGCCTCTCGCTACTTGCCATGCAACAGTAGCGCGGGTAGGGCTGCTCGAGTTGGGGTCTCGTGGCTTTGGTCCAGAGTTTAAACTATTCCCAGCCCGTTCCACACACACTCGACGAACTGGTTTACGCCAGCGCCGTCTGAACTCAAGTCTCGAGGAACCAAATTGCATGTTGTTTCGAGAACCCTATGCTAATCATGTCGACTTTACAGAATATTTGTTGCTATCCCCAGAATCGCCCAGGACAAGATTAACCAGGCCAAGCTGGACATTGTCGCTGTCAAGATTAGCAATGTCACCCCTACCTCGTACCAAATGACCATCGACTCGACCATTTCCACCGATGGCACTGTCAAGGCCGACATTGATGCATTTGCCGGCGACATGTATCTCGAGGACACAGACGACAAGACTCCCTTTGCCGTTCTCGACTTTCCCCCCACCAACGCCAACAAGCACTCCAACGTCAAAGTCGACCAGCATGTCGAGATCAAGAACATGGATGCCTTTAACAAATTTAACACTTGGTTCGTCAACAATGAGACGCTCAAGATTGGCATCAAGGGCAATACCAAGGTCCAACCCAAAGGCCTCAGCAAAAAGTACGATGTCATCTTCCACAAGGTCCTCGAGGTCAAGGGTCTCAACAACTTCAAGGGCATCAAGGTCATTAACCCCCGCGTCACCCTCTCTGTTGACAATGGCACCGACCCCAACTTTCGCAACTTCTACGCCCAGACCGAGCTCCCCAACCCCTCGCACTTCTCTCTTGATATTGGCAACACCGTGTTTGACAACTACTTTCTCGGCAAGAACCTCGGCAAGCTCTACATCGATAATCTTTCACTCGTTCCCGGTACCAACACTGTCAATGTCACCGGCAGCCTCGATCAGGGCCAAATCATTGTCCTCGCCTCCGGCGCCAAGCCTTACTGCGAGACTGGTGTCGCTGCTTTCAGTCTGATCGGCAGCAATGTCACCCGCGACGGTGTAGAGATTCCTTACTTCCAGTACGCTCTAGCCCACGCCAACCAGACGGTCGAGCTCAACATTACCGACACCCTCCGCTCCTCCAACATCCCCGCCTCTGTCAAGTGTGCCAAGGGTGTCACGAAATAGTCGTTGTATAAAGACTGTACCGACTGTACGATGATTTGAGATGGCGATGCGAGTTTATGAGCACTCTTAATACTGGGTCTATTGTCTGAAACGACCTATGATTTCGGCGCATTTTTTTAAAGTTGGATAATGGGGGGGGGGGGGATTTGATGTTGACACGAATCGAAACCAGACTTTTGCGCTCCAAGGGAGAACGAAGCCATTGTATATTGCTCGGCGGGCGTTGCCCTCACGTTGCGTTGTGTGTAGAAACCACGATAACGTCGCTGCACTGCTCGGGTAGCAGCGCACTTTCAAGATACCTCGATTTGCTAGTTATAAGGCCGAATGCCTAAATTCAATGGCGACTTTCAATGCAATGGGTATAAGTGTTTTTTCTTTGGTAAATATTACATGTGACTGTAGCGGCAGTTGGCATCTTGTTTAGACTGTGTCCCTTGCGAGGTTAATATAATAAGGTCTGATTCATTGCCATCCGCCTTTTCGCTTCTCTCTCAACCCGCCTCCTCCCGCCGCCGCCGTCGTCGTCCCCGACACAAAATCGACGCTGCTCCGTCCCCCCGCCGCCCTCGCCGTCTCTCTCTCCTTTGCCACCTTTTCCCTGCTCCTCCTCAACCCGTCTCGAAACGCCCACTCTGGAAACACGCCCGGATTCCACACCTCTGCTGGCAGCGTCGTCTGGTACTGCAAAGCCTTTTCCCTCTGTCTACCTTGTCCATCACCACCACCACCACCACGACCCGGCGGCAAGATATCGACAAAGTCCAACAGTTTATCCATCAGAGCCGGATTGCGCAGCGCAGACGACTGCTCGAGCTTGGCGTTGAGATGTGTGCCTTGTTTTTTGAGCGCGAGGAATTGTTCGAATTTCTTGGTGGTTGCCGAGGAAGAAGAGGGGGAGCGGGAGCGGGAGCGAGGTGGTGAGGGGGGAATGTCAAAGTTGGGAATGGAGGGGAGGGTCAGGTCGTGGATGAGGGAGCGAGTGGTGGTGTATGGAGAGGAAGGGGACGGAGAGGAGGGGGAGGAAGCGGAGGGGAGGGCCACGGGCGGGAGGGATGGGCCGAGAGGTAATACGGCGCTGCTGGGAGGAGGAGGGAGTGAGGCGCCGGGAGCGCGTGGCGCGTGTGGTTGTGGTGATGGGGCAGCAGCTGTACGAAATGTGAGAAGACTGGTGTCTGGGGGGGGCTGTTTGTTGGGCTAATTGACTCACGGGCGGTGGGTTTTGGTGCCGTTGCTACCGCGGGCTGTGATGGTTGTGGTTGAGGTTGCGTCTGACAGCTTTCGTTAGCAGATGACCAGGGTTGGGGGTTTTTTTTTTTTTTTTGCACGCCGCGTACCTGTTTTGGCAGCGAGGGAGCCTGGATTTGAGGCTGCTCGTCGGCGCTGTCTTCATCGCTGCTGGCGTAGCTGACCAAGCCGGCCATTTTCGAAAGTGGTTCCAGGTAGTTGCGTTGGTTGTGAGATTGATAGTGATGGAGGTTGAGAGGAAGTAAATAGTTAGGATTGTGCAAAGCTCTGGGTGTGGAAAGTGGGGCAGGTGACAAGCAAGCTTGCGTGTAAGTGACGGCAGAGCAGATTGGACCAACTACAAGGACCTCGACAGTTATTTAGCATCAGTCAATTTTCTTCTGCCTAGTTTAAGAAACTACACGAGCCAGTGGTCGAAAGTGAGCGCTTTGCTACTCGCCTTTATTCTTTAACTGATGCGCGCGGAGAATATGAACGTGTCCTGCAAATCTACGAGCTATGAGATTTACGGCGGACTCACGTTCGTGCTATGAGACATGGCTCATGTTGCCAGTCTCCGACAATCTCAAGGCATACATTAGTCAGGCCGTAGTCAGAGGAAATATAGACAGTTTGATCGTGACATATGAGGTTGACTACGTTGGCTTGTGCGCTACCCGGAAAGCTTCAACATGAGGCGCGACTGATTACCTCTCGGCCACGACAATAAGTCGAGGACCAATCAGTGCACGTATGGCGGCCTCAGTGTACCGCTTTCAAGTGCTGGTTCAGGTGCTGCTTGCGGTATGTTATAGTATGAACCATCTGTACTTGTTGGGAATACTACTCGACAATTCGAAGTTCCAGGCGGTGATCCAGTCAACAAGATGGAGAGGTGCCAAAAGGTACGAAAAGATTTGGTTGGTACGAGAGCCTTGACTGTTCAACGTCTATATGCGAAAGATATAAAGGCACCATTGGGGGACATCAACTTCTAATTGTGAAATAAAATTCATTCTCGCGTCGCTGTGCAAATTGTATATAATATTTACAGCTCCTCTTTCTAGACGAGGAGAAAGGAGAAGAGGCGCTCACGTTAGCGGATTGCGCCCACAGAGTATACGGCGAATAACTTCAATTGGATTTACCTTGACGGCCTCGTCATCGCCCTTGGGCGCAGTGGCGTCGTCGACCTCCTCGACCTTTTTGGGGGGTTCCACGCCGGCGATGCCGACGAGCTCGGTCTCAAAGACTGACTGATGTTAGCTGGCTTCATATGCAGACAAGGATCGTATACGGGACGTACTGAGAGTAGCGCCGCCGGGGATGGGGCCGATGCCGCGGTCGCCGTAGCCGTACTCGGGTGGGATCGTGAGAGTTCTAGAGGAGCGAGGTCAGCTTGCTTTGGCAGACTGTCGTGCTTTTTCAGGGGTTCGACGCACCTCTTCTCGCCAATGCACATGTCGAGGAGACCTTGGTCCCAGCTGGTTTGACGGATTCAATGTTAGCGATTGTATATTTGTATGATGGCTTCGCGCGTGGCAACTTGCCCCTTGATGACCTGGCCAGCGCCAACCTTGAAGTCGAGCGGGGAGCCGCGGTCGTAGCCTGCGAATTGAACGACTCCGTTAGCAATGCACTTAGAAAACGAGCTGGTGAAGCCCCTGGAGTGGTCGCTCGAGGAGGCAATCAACGGGGGGAGACGCACTGGCATCAAACTGCGAACCATCGGCAGCAAGGGTCCCGCGATAGTGCATCGAGACTTTATCGCCCTTCTTGGTCTTGCGCTCGCACTCGACCTTGTGGGTGACGTCAATCTTGAGCTCAGCAGCGGCGGCGGCGGTGGCAGCAAGGGCCGCAATGGCGGAGAGGACGGTGGCGGTCTTCATGGTTGTGGAATTGGGTTTGTGGAAGAAGAGGAAGAGACGGTGATGCGGGCGGTAAAGGACGCTTAGGATAGGCCACATTGCTCACTGTAGATGAGCCCCGCTCGAGCAGAGTGGAGGTGGAAATCTAACTACAGTTACGGATTAATCCGTAGGTACATGTACAGAAAGTGGTGGGGGACATGGCACACGGACCTGGAGGTACATACCTGCCTAGGTAGGCATCACGGTATGTAGTGGTTTTAAAAATCACAATGGAAGACCATATATCGCTGCGGCTTTGTCTTTATTGTTTCAGAGTATAAAATCGAATTTTGCATTGTCATTTTGCATGGTATACGACGCTTCTCTGGATTTATGGTTTCCTACTCTGCTTCTTCTTCAGGCTCGACTTAGACAGTCAGTCCCAAGAAGCTCGTCTCATACTTGTCCATCAATTAGCAATTCGAATGGCAAGAAATCTCGAATCCTGATAGCGGATGAGGGGTGTAGACCGCGTGGGGACAATTGACTTCCCATGGCTCAAGCCTTCAAGTTTCAAGATTGTGGTACTTTATTTCGACCGACTTGGATTGGAAAGAGCTCTCATAGGCTAGGCGCATATATGTGATACCAGAGTCTGTGGAAATACAATTATTGAAATGCTCATCTGTTACTCCGCCCTTCACGTTGATGAATTCACCTAAATGTGCTGCAACTGCGGAAGCCTGTCGCCTAAAATCGGATATCGTCATCATTTGTCACTTCTCTATTGGAAAGAAGTATCTGTGTGGGTTTCAGATCGTGAGATCGGATAGGATCAATGTGCTTCAAGCCATGCTGAAGCAGTGATGATTCCGATTGGTATCAAATCTCGAGACATTGCCTAAACTGACCCGAACAGATATATTGAAATTGCTCATTTATCAGACACAGACTCTGAGAAGCACTTAAAAATTGATCTGGAAAAAAGTTATTGGGCTTCAGACCTCGAAAACTCTGTGATCCGAGTAGAATTATCAGCAATGAGGCGGAGCATGTCATCAGGCACTCGAGACGCCATCAGAGAGTTGGCAGCTAAACTCCGAGATTTGTCGGATATCTACCCGAGAGCTCAGGTTGTATGGATCTGGGCTGCCAGCTGTCAGCAAACGGATGCCCTCGCAAACAGACCTTGACTAGGAGTTGCGCGCTGGTCCTCAAGGTAGAATACCAAGCGGCATGATGTGCCGCTGAGGCTCTATTTGCTTCGACAGTCAAGTAAGAGGTTTTCTAGGTCCTGGCATAATTCTCCTATACATAGCAAATTCACGAGATAAACATTGGAGATCATGTGTTTGTTCCCTTCAATCTGACTTTGTCAGCTTACGTAGCGCAACAGTTAATGACTGGATCCTTGTAAAATGTCGCTGAAGTGAATATGGCTCGCTCTCGGAGCTTCCGTTTGCTTTCTGATATACTTGCCCGCCAGGCTTCGGCACCTGACCCAACTTCTCTCGCACACACCCTCGAAGGCGTTCCACAACAAAGCCTCATTCGATTGCATCTTAATATTGTTCCTGTTATCGCCTTTTCTTTTTGCTTCTCAATCTCTTGAACAACTTGGATAATGGCTTCCACTATAGGCGGATGTCTCGACATCCTCAACCTGCTTGGCGATCATGTAAGTAGGCGGAAGTGTTGGAAGTAGTCCGAAGCCATCGATTCCAACCCAATGATTTGCAATTTCAGGTCAACAATAAAAAGCTACTCTACAATCTCTGCCTCGTCAGCAGACACTTCAATCATATTTTCTCTAAGCGACTGTGGAGACGCCTCGAGTTCGATGACCTCAACAAGCACTGCTTTGCAGATGATGAAAGGCGAGGCATCATCCTCCAATCCCCAAGCTTACAGCATACCAGGATTCTCATTTATAACATTCACAAAGTGTCGTCCAAGTCTTATTTATGCACGGATCGAATCTTCCAGGAGCGGGTAGCCGAGCTTGCCGAATTGGTGCAGAAACTCCCGAATTTGGAGAGCATCGTGTGCGTGAAGACCACGACGTACCCATCGCTCGACTAACAGATTGAATAGCGCTCATGAGCTGGACGTATCCGACGACATTATGCTAGCGCTCTCCAATACGACTTTTCTAAAAAGCCTTGTATTGCACTTCGCTATAAGGATTGAAAGCCTCTTGTCGAGGAGGGATAATCCTGATCAAGATGAGTATGGCCTCGCGGCAGCACCTTGGCATGGTCGCCCTTGCTGCATTCTCCCACCTTTTGAAAACTTGAAACGACTTACGCTAGTCAACATATTTGGGGAGCTGAGATACTGGTTGGAATGGATCTTGGGTCTACTGTGTCGAAGCCCGGCGTTGGAACACCTCAGCTTCTCAATCGCGTCTTCCACCCGAACGGCGATTTGGACCGAGATGCGCGAATCGGCTGCAAGCCTCCCATACCACACTTTCTTCTCTGACCTGTGCAACAAGTATGGCCATCAGTCTAGCAAGCAGTTAAAGCTGCGGACGCTTCATCTCAAGGAGCCGATTCGGTTCCCAAATCTCCCAACGCTCTCGAAATTAACAGATACTACTTACCTTGAGGATATATATGTGGGCGGCAGGTTAGTACACACCTTGCTCTCTTGATGACTATCCACCTGAGCTAGAGTTTCTTCGCCATTTCAATATCTAATATGCTTCTAGGTCCGAAAAGGTTAACCCAATGCTGGATGTGCTTTCACCAAAGGCAACGCCGTCGTTACGCCGCCTTACCATGGAATACGCTAACCACACTGTCGTGAAGATGTTATGGGAGCTTTCCTCCATCACTGATCGGAGGCTATCAATCCTATCCATCGAACGCAGTCGTTACGACGCGGATTTCTTCCTATATTATCCTAGCCTGGTGGCAGAGAGCGCCCCAAGCATCAGCTTCTTGTATTGGCCCTTAACTTCCGAAGAGTCATTTCGCCCTCGTACAAACGGCTCCAAAAACGTTGGCGTTTATATCGGACGTCGCATTTACGGTCGTACGGATACTGAACTAAGCCGAGACTTGTCAGATGTGTTCCGGCGGCTCGATAGCATGGAAAGTCTGGAGGAATTATGGCTCGAGGCACGTTCGTTCAGCGAGATGGAGTCCCATGCATCAACCACTCCTGAGGAAGCTTGCGGTTTTCAAATTGTGCTGTCATATCTAGCAGCAGCGTGTCGTCGCCTGCACTATGTTAAAATTGGCAAATTAACATGGCGCATCCACCCCAAGGTCCGACATACGAAACAGCAGGTCTGCACTTTTGAAGAGATTGATGCTTGGGAGGCGGCAGCGGAAGGCCCTGCCGCATTTCTAAGTCCCAACCCGTTTCATCACAGTGTGCTCCGTGAGGACTGGTGGTAGTTTCTAGTGTTGTGAAGGGGTGAGAGACGAAGGAGAAGAGAGGATATCTTGCAAGCACAAGATGCTTTAGCTCTTATTAAAAACCAAGTGCTGTTGCTACTGAGAACAAGAGGGGCATCGCGACGACGTCACAATGTGTTAGCTTCGGGTTCAGAAATTCATTGCCATTCCGATTTTTGACCGTTTTCATCTGATGTGTACATTTGGTTCATATTCAGCTCGTCACCGTCAGGGGCTTGCGTCAGAGGCGTCTACAGCCAGGGACGGGTGAACTAGGGCTGGCAGTGCAAGTCGATTGGGCTGCGCCTCACCCCAACTCGATAATTCCATCGTCATCAGTTATCAGAACGACAGAAGCAAAGAGTGCTTGCCTTGTCATGTGGCACAGCACCGACCGGCCGTTGCAGAAAGAAGAAGAAGAAGAAGAAGAAGAAGAAAAACTTTTTCTCTTTGCAAACAAAGGCGCAGATGCGCGCATTGTTTTCCTCGTTTTGGCGTGATGCATGCAGTGGCCGTTTTTTTTTTTTTTTTTTTTTTTTTTTTTTTTTTTTTTTTTTTTTTTTTTTTTTTTTTTTTTTCTCTTCTTTTCTTTTCTTTTCTTTCTTTCTTTTTTCTTTTTTGTGAGGCTATAAGCCGGGTTATCCTGACACATCACAAGTCAATGCGCACACGCAAGTTTGCGTCTGCAGCCCAACGCTCGTCGATTTTGTCTGAGATGAAGGGGAGGGAAGGAGGGGGTGAAGAGCCGTCTGGCACATGCAGTGCTACCCTCCAAACCCTCTTCCCTGGGCTCTTCAAGAAGCAACGCCTCGGAGGGGCTTGGATGGCCAAGCTTCTGTGCGCGCCAGTGTCACCCGCCAGCTTGCCAGACTGCCCAGCTAACCAGCTAACCAGCCAATCTTTTCTGTTCAATTGCTACAGTTCCTGAATTGAAGGGGAGGGGTAGGCGAGTATACGAATGACAGCTGCAGTCACCCCGCCACAACCTCTTGTTCACCATTCTTGACGCTCGGTTACACCACCGGCGCCTCTCCTCCTCTTTTCTCCGAGCAACCTGTAATTTTTTTTCTTGTAAACATTCTGTCATGTCACGCTGCGGCATTTGTCATGATGAACAGGTACGCTTTCTGTGGCTGCTTGCGATCGAGAGAACTGCGGCGGGCCCTTGCAGTGTGAAAGGAGGGGGGGGGGGTGCGCATCAGGTAACGCTAGAAGCTGGAAGCCTGCAAGCCACCTTGAATTCGGTGCACGAGAGACAGTGCCGGTGCAGCGAAGCTTTCAAAGGGAGGCAAGTTGACAAAGGTTGGCATCGTTGTACACTTTTTCGCAGAGTGCGGCCGGGCAAAAAAAGTTCTGGGATGGATCGGGGCGGCGGCGGCGGCGGCGCTGCAGCTAGCCGGGCGCGTACCTTTTGGGGGCGAACAGGAAACGGGGGGGG
>JAAHCF010000780.1:0-16605 GCA_038367545.1 Beauveria asiatica | reverse complement strand
AAAAAAAAAAAAAAAAAAAAAAAAGAAAGAAAAAAAAAAAAGAAAAAGAGAGAGAGAGAGAGAAAAGAAAACAAGGCTGTGTTCATTTATGATATCTGCTTTTCTGTGATCAGTTTACCGTTAAAGCATGAACCCTCCCGCTCCTAATAAACTCTTAGTTGCTGACGAGCACACTGGCGGTGCCTGTGAATCCTGTAAATACTGGTTAACACTCGCTTATTACTCACCCCATACTGGTCCATCGGCAACATGATTCATAGCAATTTTATATTATCAGAAACGGATGAGCATGAACTTGGAGCCAGGCACAAACGTGCCGATTTCCAGCCACTTTCTTCAAAGCACTTGCACGGCTCGTGCCAGAATTCGTGGTCTAGGCTCGACACCAAACTTGAAACGTCTTCGGATCAGCGTCGTATTCGATAGTAGAGTGTTTATTATTAGGACGAGTCACCAGACTGAGTAAATAAATACTGACTAAAATACTTAGTAGGTAGGTAGCTCACCAGTGAGTTTGTGCGAAGGCCCGCTAGCCCGCTAGCCAAGTCAACGGGGCATAACGGGTGCGATTTCCAGCATTGTTTCTTTCATAGTCGAGTCATGAAGCCGATTACAGCCGAGAACAAACGCAGACGTATAAAGTATTTACTTTGGGTCATGGCTATTGGTGCTTGTCGCAGGGGATGTAGTGGATGTGGTCGGTCTGCAGACTGCGCCCCAACAAAGCTGCGTCGCGCTCGATTGAACGGGACGACGCGATGGTGGCGCTACTACGTCACGGTCCTGCCTGTTTCCTTGACGCCTGCTTTCGCAGGACCAATCAAGGTTGCGGCAAAACATCGACCGTTTGGGTCGCGAGAGATGGGGAAACATCATGTCCGGACTCTGCGAGACCCAGGATAGACAAACTGCGCATTTTGCAATCGGCTATTGTGCATTCTTAAGTAGAAATGAGACGAGACATAAATTTGTTGATGACAAAATGGCACCATAGTTGCAGGCTGCAGCAAGACACAGGGACGTGTCCTGGCAACAGCAAGCTGGGGTCGAGATACGTTCCATTGCATGACCGAATCCCCCATCGTGCGTTGCGCTCGGCAAAGATTCCGCTGCTGGGTTGCCCCACGAAACAATCGCTTCGATCTGGAGCTGCAGGTACATATGTGTAAACAATACGAATTTGGCGATGGAAGACTGGTGGAGTGGTTTTGGGAGGATACCACAGCGAACCGCTTGCATTTTTTCATTGGGGACTCTGGCGGAGATGAGGGAGCATAGATCTTGGCGCGTAGACCTGGAAAGTATTTGATCCGTACGGATTACAGTATTTGAGGAACGGTAAGACATGGGGACGGAACAGGCTGCGCCGCAGACAAAGGCACGTCAGAGCCTTGCGCTGGCCAACTTGTCGCCTCGGTTCCTGATTATCACTCTTGAGGGATTTGCTGATGGTTTGGCAGGGTGTGCACGCACCAGAAGGCGGTCCTGTATTTCATCGCGAAAACAAAAGCCAAATGCAGCGGTTGCCGGGCATGGGGCCTACTATTCAAGTCGTTAGAGGAGGGCCGACTGACTTTGATAATTAGGCAGCAGGAATCCTCTTCGATTGCTACCCAAGAGAACACAAAACGGCACGCGCAAATTAGGCAATATGGAAGCCGGGATGGAAAGGTGAGAAGACGGGGCGGAAGCAGGACGGAAGGGGTCACACTAAAACCGGACCTGACAGGGGCTTCGACGGAGGTAGCTTTTTGTCTTTTTCCGGTTCTTTCCTGCAAGAAGAACTCGGTGCAACCATCGCGACATCCGAGGAGAAGAGTTCCAAGGAGACGTGGAAACCAACCGGCGCCCCTCCGAGAGCTAGTATCAACGGTGAGCTATATAGACACAGAGAATGGCAATACTCGCCACATCACTTTCAGTCAGTTTTCCAGAGCATCCCTTTTCCCTGTGTAGGCGCGTTGGAAACCGACGCCCGATTACTGGCGACTTGTTTACATGCGCGTCTCGACCCCTAAACCCTGAACCCATGTGGCCATCCCACATATAACACCCCCAAGACAGAAAGCTGCCAAAGAAAAAAAGCTGGAGACGAAACGTGTGAATCCCTGCCCAGCTACTCATTTAATCTAAGGACGAGGATGCGAGCCTAACGGGTAATATGGGGGTTTCGGGCACCGTTATAGCAGCCTGGTTATAGTATAGATATTGGACACGCACGGACAGTGTCGAATTTGAGGAGAGGGAAAAGCATAAATTCAGGACAAAGTCAAAAAACTATTTAGTATGCAGAGGAGTTTACAAGGATTTCCTAATTGATCATATTCCTGGCTTGATGATGCATTGATGAGCACGTCGTTTTCCTTTGTAGGGACTGGGCTTGGCCACTTCTGGTTCACGCCGTATGGGGCTGGACGGCCAACCCGATTGCTTGACTGTGCTGCCCTGCATATCGAGGCTTTTTTTATTTCTTTTTTTTTTGGTTCTACACGAGACGGGCAGCCACCGGAAGTGAATGTCATTCTCTCCCTCTCACGTCTGCTGTGTAAGGGACTGACTGGTGACGAAGCGGTTCAGCCTCGCCAAGGTATCACCGCCAAAGCCGGTTACGGCGCTCTACATGACTTATTCGAGCAGGCACCCGTTTCAAACAGGGCAACTAGCACTTCAAGTACCTATGTAAATGACGTTATTCGTCTACCTCTTCGAAACAATAAAGGGAGCACTGCGACCTTGTTTTAACCAGCAAGCTTGAAAATCGAAGAAAGCACAGCCATGTCCCAGCTCGACCTACCACTGATACAATGATACGCCTCTGAAATTAATACGCCCCGCCTGGCCACTTATTCTCAAATCTCCAGTCAAAGTAAGCCTTGCGTCTCAGCTAGAGGCATCTTGTTATTTTGATTGCTTTATTATTTATTAGCCCTTTGCTTTGTCGTTGCTCGCGCTGCATACCTTGCACCTCTTCTCCCTACCTACGAGCTGACAAACGCCGCCCGCTTGCCACTGCCCAGTGCAAACGCCTCGTTCTGTATTTACCTGCCGAGTACAAGCGCTAACACCCGTAACGCGTCTGTCCACAGGTCACCAGCTTGTATCGCCGGCTCCAATTATTCAACCACCACCAGCTCCTCTACGCCTTTTCTCGCCGCCTCTTTGCATTCCGATCCGCCTAGCTTCATTTATTTCTCTCTTTTCCATCAGAAACAGACCTAGTTTCTTCTTCTCCTTCTTCATTCATCCACCGGAGAATCGGGTACGCTTTGCTTCGAAAGTCCATTTGCATCACGCCACCCAACAGCTAGGAGCATTGTCTGATACGTGCCGGTTGTCCTGCCCACCCACGCATCTCACGCCATACTCCCAAACGCGTGCCACCAACAGAAGCTCCTTTTATGCCACAGAAGAGACCAAATAGGGCTTGATACTGCTGCAGCAAATTCGACGACACGTTTGGTCCCCTCCAGCTCCAAAGCCACCCCCCTTTCACCCCACCCCGCCCGCTATTGCTTCTTCGAGCAAGCTCCTTGCCAGAGCTCCAGCTCAGCTCCAGCTCAGCTCCAGCTACCTGGCTCGACCATTCAAAATCATTGCTAGACCAATTCTAGTGGTTCGCGATTCCTTGCATCTACCTGGCCGATATTACTTGCTAGTTTGTTCTCGCTAGTTGCTGCGCGCCGCTCCGAACCCACGACCCGGACAGCACGACTGGATACGGCCCCTGGTAGTGGGTTCCTGTGTCGCTCGACACTTCCAACTCCTTGGTCTGATACGCCAATACTCTCCTGGGAGCGAAGAAAGGGACAACAGATACAAGAGAGAGACGGCTGGACGTCCAAAACTTCTTCAAACCCACCTCTCTAGCGTCGCGCGCTGACTACAATAAACCCGGGTGCCAGCTTTGGCCACACCTCAAGCACATTTTTCTTACCCACGCACGAAAAAGACATTTTCCACCACCCTGGCCCTTCTCTAAGGTCGACGAGCTCCTTGCTCGCAACTGCGGCTTATTTGCCTCGAGACCGATCCGCGAGATACTTTCACCCGAGCGAGTCCGCTGACAGACTTGCATCTTCTCGGCCGACAACCACCGACGACTACCACCACCACGGCACTACCATACCACACCCACATCTGCCCCTCACACCGCCCCTCAGCAACGACAGCTCCTGCAGCTGAACATCCTTTTGCTCTATACTTATTGATTCAGATTCTGGAGCACCTTGCGCATATTCGGCCGACGCCTTTTTGTGATCCGGATCCCGTTCCGTCTCCGCCCTGCCAATCACGTCAAGTCGTCATATATTCAGTTTCGGTCGCCGCCACCAGCTGCCCGATCTGCGCACATACGCCGGTCGCGGCTCATTCTTATCTCTATCGTCAACACGCTTCTTCTTGCTTTGCCATCATCCATCACTGCGCTCATAATTTGTCCAAACAAACTCTCAAATTGCCATGGGGCGATTCAATTACTCCACAAAGTATGTGCGCGGGCTCAATCCATTCATCATCCTGCTCAATTGGAGTCGTGGCTGATTCTTTAGTAGCCGAGAGCTCCATGTTGTGGTTCTCGGAGCTGGTTCGTACCACCCGGCTCTCTTTCACCATTTTATGGTGTAATTTTGACTAACATCCATTCGCAGGCGGCGTTGGAAAGAGCTGCTTGACTGGTATGAAACTACTGGAGAGCGTCTACGATGAAACATCCGCCTAACACATCCATAGCCCAATTCGTACATAATGAATGGATTGAGAGCTACGACCCTACAATCGAAGATTCCTATCGCACGCAAATACAAGTTGACGTAAGCCGACATTTCCTATCTCTTCTTCCTGCGCTAACCTTTCTGCAGGGCCGTCAAGTCGTCTTGGAAATGTGAGAGAGCTACGGTCATCGAAATGCTCTAAAGCTCGTATGCTAACCTAGATTAGACTTGACACTGCCGGTACCGAGCAGTTTGGTAAGCAGTCTCCATCTCGATGTTCAGTTCCTAACTAACGGGCCACAGTCGCAATGCGTGACTTGTACATGAAGACGGGTCAAGGGTTCTTGCTGGTCTTTAGCATCACATCGCCGTCTTCTTTGAGCGAACTTGCGGGTTTGCGAGAGGAAATAATACGCATCAAGGATGATGAGAATATCCCCATGGTAATTGTTGGTAACAAAGCGGACTTGGAAGACAGCCGCGCTGTTCCGCGCGCCAAGGGATTCTCGATATCACAGCGATGGGGTGCGCCATACTACGAATCAAGCGCCAGAACTCGCAGTATGTCAATGCACATTCCCGCACGAATATCTGCTAATACAGATCAGCCAATGTTGATGAAGTATTCATCGATCTCTCCCGACAAATGCTGCGCAAAGATGACGACTATCCTGGCACTGGTGACGCAGACGATGGTTACAAGTATGACTCTGCCAAGAGCGGGCACAGACGACGCCACAGGCTACGTTTCCGCGAAAGCGGTCACCCGCGGTGTGTGATTCTATGAGAAATGCCTCTCCGATGACACCAACGACAGCGGTGTCGCCTGACTGTGCAGCGCATATACTTGGCATATCAGTCGAAGAGCGGGTTTCTTTCTCTGAGTGCAGCTATCTAAACCATTGCAATTCACCTTGATTCAGCAACAGAGAGCGCTGGTACTCATTTTTGGGGTGTCTAGTACGACGTTAATACAAGAGGATGAGCACGGTAAGCACATATATTACTGGATATCGAAGGAGTGTGATACCTGGCCGCTTGTAAAAGGACACGCGAGGCGTTTAGGCGTTAGAATATATCTGAGAGGTTTTGTTTCGTTTTGCAGCATTTCAAACGGGCTCGACCATGTTTATATACCCATCATTGCTCAAGGTTCTGGCCTTGTTATCGACACTTTCTTTTTGTCCAGTCGATTTGGTGAAAAGCAAGAGGTATAGCGGGCCAAAGCGTGGCACCCGTTTTCGTATCACGAGTTCTGTATATAATGCCACGCCCTTTTAATTCATCTGTCCTAGGAAACCATCGTTTGCCCATACTCATGGATCACGTTTCAGGAGCAGCTTACCTGCTTGCAGCCTTTCGGTGAGCTAAACGGTTCTCGGCTGCAGCGAATCTGCATGACGTCGGCGGCACGCGGTAGTAATTTCGAAAGACCTGGCAATGCAACCACTGAAGGGACGAAACATGCCGTAGGCCACAGAATTCTCGCTTCCAGAAGCAATAGATATGAGGTGGCTGGAGTACCTGTTCATGTTAGAACATATGCTCAAGCTTACTACAAAATTACCATAAATTTAGATCATTTTCTCTGTCTCCAATGTGATGTGTGATGTAACTGAGACTATCAGCGGTCAGCTTTGCCTCCCGAGGCGTAGATTGGCAGGCCAGCCACGAGGAGAGGTGCGTGAGAGAGGTGCATGAGCATGCAAGGATTGGTAGAAGCTGTGCAACTGCGGCGGAAAGGGGGAGAACGGCGAGGCTCTGCGCACGCACAGCTGAAGGAAAAGGCTGGGCAAGGGGGGGGGCTTGGCAAGGTAAACAGGGCGACCCAGCGGTGCTCCTTTCGGTGCGCAGCGCTCGCAGAAAAGGGTCACTCGAAAGAGCTGCAAGTCATGGGCGATCCGGGTCATTTGACGCCATGCAGAAGGGCGAGGAAAGGGTGAGTGTGTTGCGGACGTACATGCCAGACCGGAGTAGTGGGCGCGAAAGGTGGCCGGCTGGAGAAGAAGCCATGATGATGTACTCAAATTAACCGATGGGCGTGTGAAGTTATCTACACATAAGCGGTGCGTGGAAGAGAGGGCATGTGATAGGAGGCTTCAGACTGGGCTGGTATATCTGGATCTATCGACCTCTCGCTTCCAAACAAAAGACTGAAAACTCTAAATGTGTTCATCTCCCCGCCCCCAATCTTCTTCCCCCGTCGTTTAATTTTCTCTCCATCTCCCAGTTACTTTATGACGAGTCGGAAATTCAAACCGTCGCCTTGTCGGTGGTGACACAGCATAAGACCTGCTGCGGCGCAAACAAGTTTCGGTCCGCGGCCAGGGTAGTATGCCCATGCTTAATCTCAATGGCGCAAAGAGGTGCTTCTGGGTGAGGGTATCGCCTGCAAGAAAACACGATGCAAACGCGAAATACGTGGCAGGTGTCTGTCTTCGTAGCGAGGGGAAGGCGGAGAGGTGGTATATCGCACAAAGTACGTCTTCCGAAAATGATGAACGGCTGGGGGCTATCTTCTTCCTCAGAAGCAGTCGGAGGAGTATTTACGTTTCCTGAGCGCGTACCTGCATCGCGGTCTGCTAGCTCAATGTATGCGCTCGCTCATCACAAACATCTGTTCATGGAGGAGAATCCGAGTCATGACATTTGTGCCTCTGTTGGTACCTGCCGCCTCATTTCACTGTTGAGAAGTCCATGTGCGACCGGTTTGAGACGCTCCAAAGCAGGACAGTTCTCCTCTACTGAGGTGAGTCGCGTTGCCACGATGGCGACGATACGCGAGTGCTCTTGCTCAGCCGCACCCGGCATTGAGTTGTATCGTGATTCGTCTTGACTGGGCACAAACCTCTTACCGCCCCATGTTGAGATTGGTTCAAGGCATCGGATACGATGCCTTGAAAGCTGGCCAAATTTCGTCTAGCGGACGGCAAGAAGGTTAGCTACAGTTTTTCGATTCGGAGAGCGCGTATGAGCTGGTCGTGACCAGGGGAGCGCGTTGGACTCGGCGTCGCGGCGCTCCTGGAGAAATGGAAACGGTTTCGACAAGCGAGGCAGTCGAACTTCTTTGACTGATTGTAGTGAACTGTACTCTGTGTATAGATAAAAAGGTCCATGTCGTGCTTCGAAGCGAGAGCATCATGCACAGTGATGGAAGCACATCATGGTGGGATGCGTCCTGCCAGCTGGCAGATGTTTCGTTGTTTGGTGTGGACGAGTGCTGACCAGCCACAGCACAGAGACAACCTCCTTCTGCCAACCCGTCCTGGCCTGGTCCCCCTCCACAAACTAGTAAGCATTCCAAATTCAAAACAGCAGCGATTCGCTGTCCAAGATAAACAGTCTCGCCAATCTGCGTCAACAAAGAGGGGCCATCACAAACGGGTAGCGCGGGCGGCGGAAGAGTTCAGAGAACCCGCTTCGTCCATCCTCCTTTGCCTCGAGATGCCCCCCCGTGCCAGCATCATCCTGCATCCCATGCCAAGTCCGCCGTTGTCAACTCCTCCACCTGCAAGTGTGTGCAGGGGAGAGGTGATGATTTGGGGCCGTTTCAAAGAAGAAAAAACTACTGGCATGGTGGTGGGCCTTGGGGAGGCTTTTTTAATGCATGTCGTTGCGTGCTCGGAACCATGCGGCTGGGTTTTCATAAGGGGGGAGTGTAGGACGGAGAATACAGATGAGAGATGGCTCAGGATTGCACATGCTAACAATGAATCCACGGCCCAAAGATTGAATGCTACGAGAAGAGTACACGCGCCAACGCGAAGATGAACGAGACGCAGGGCGGTATAGAATACTGCAAGCATACGACCTAGTGAGCGTGCGATGAGAAACCGACCATCAGTCGACGAACTGTGCACAGGCAACAAGTCACAGAGTAGGGTCGGATCGGAAATTGCCATGAAACTCCGATTTGTAGTGACGCAGAGCCGGAATAGCATCAGACGGCAGGCGACAGGTCATGAGCGCCAACGGCAATCTCAGTGGCAAACTACGATAGTAGTCGAAGATGAGAACCGACATGCTGTATATCCAGGGCTGTTTGAAGATGGGCGAAGACAGTCACTCTAAACGGCAATGCGGCTGGCGCAAACACCAGCGTCCAGTGCACCCTTCCTTATCAAGCCGACAGTGAATGGCGACAATGCTCCTACGAAGTAATACCAGTTGCCGACCTGGTGCAGATCTAATCCGTATTGAGGCGCCGTTGCGCGGATGCAGGCGAGAGCCTGCCATGAACCCCGCGGTGCTGTTTGCAGCAGTGCAAGGCACCACCACCAACCTCGTTGCCTGCGATACATGCACCGCCATGCCACACCAGACACACGCCGCTGGCTGCAGTGCGCTGGTTGCGTTAGCGGATCGATCCCGCACAAGCCATGACACTAGGTTTCCTACATTTTTGCCCACTCTGGCGGGCTTGCAGGCAAGTGCGGACTGGCCCTGCTAGGTAGGTAACTAACAAAGCGCGGTATTTGGGGGCATGGCGCGGCACGATTCATCTGTCAAGGGAAAGACAAACCAGAGGGAGTACGAGCCCTCTAGAAATGCTGGTGGAAGCAAGGGCAACTTGGGAAAAGTGTCAGATAAGGAAGAAGACGACGACGACGAGGATGAACAAAAGTGTCCCACTGATAAAGAAAAGAGAAGAGATGGTTTGCAAACTCGACAGTTGACGATACTACGTACCACAACACCAGATGCTGACACGTCTCTGCGGGACAGACGCGCAACAACGTGAGCACACCGCGAAAACACGTCGGCAATGGTGTGGATGGCCTCGAAAGAAGAAACGCCATTTGAAAGCGCAGGCGAGAAAGAAAACAGCGGGCCGCGAGCGTCACAAGGTCTGCCGCAATTTTAGCATTTGGCCCTACAAAGTACGCTGTTCACTGCCCCCTCGACTTTGACTTTTGGACCACCCAATGCGCTCAACCTCCGATTGGCCGGATTAGAAAAAGCATGGTCTTGATGCGTACACCCTCTGTTGCTAGCCTGTTTCGGCCGCTTTCAGGACGCCCTGCTAATAGATGTACACCCTCGAATGTGATTAACCAAGTCCAAAGGCAGGCTCTTCAGTGAGCAGTGGTTGGTTTTGGTATGATATGATGCTTCAATCTTGCGATTGTCTGAACCAGCTTGTGGCTGTACATCAAGAGGCAAGGGGCGTGATGTCAAGGACATTTGATTCAATGACTAAAATCTGACGCTTGCTACTTAACGCAGTGCGTTGGATCTGTGTTGGCGAAGACGACTGATGAATAGCACCTGGAGGGACATTGACGAGACAGTAATGAGCATACGCGCTTAGATAATAGTCGGACGAGACGAGGACGTCGCACAGTATTACTAAAGCGTGGTTGGCTCGATATCAAGTGCTACAAGCTCTGCAAGGCGGATCATTTTAGCTGCAGACCGAGGCAGTATCGCCTATAATTGGTGACACAAGGCGGGAAGCGAGGAAAATCACGGTGTATATTGGCTCAGTTGTCGGGGCGCGCCTTGCCCTAGGCCATGACACGAGCTTTTTCATCAGATCTCAAAGACTGAGGAAAAAAAGACCAGCCACCACGAAGCTTTGATAGTCGCGCTTATTTAGTGAGGAGAGAGGGTCTCGTATGGCGATGGGCGAGAGATCGAGGGCCGCAAGCGACAGCCATGTGGGAATCGCAATGGACGAAAATCAAAAGCGAGGGCCATGGCCCA
Organism: Beauveria asiatica; assembly: GCA_038367545.1. Classification (NCBI taxonomy): domain Eukaryota; kingdom Fungi; phylum Ascomycota; class Sordariomycetes; order Hypocreales; family Cordycipitaceae; genus Beauveria; species Beauveria asiatica. The sequence continues at coordinate 6,190 of JAAHCF010000780.1, read as the reverse complement.
TGGCCCATGGGTCATCTACTAATAAGTACGGAGTACGGACCCGACGCCCCTGGACTAGCGAGTGGTGTGGGAGACGAAAGATGTGTGGACGCACTTTGGCAACTGGAACACGCCCTGCCGCTGCGAGCAGGCTCCAGTCCCGACCAGGATAAGCTTCGAATGGGATCCATCGGCTGCTGGTGCGCGAGCGAGTGAGAGAGCTGAGAGGCGACGAGGGAAGACAGAAAAGATGGAGCATCAACGAGAAGGTGTGGTGTGGTGGTAGCGCATGTGCCCAGAATCTGGTACCGGGACCGCGGAGGAGGACGGGGTGGGAAGGACGAGGACAGGCCGCCCGCCCGCCGCCTTGGGAGTCATGGAGCCACTTGTGAGAAGATAGGAAGTGAAGAAGAAGGAAGGGTCAGTGGCTGTCAAGGCTGGTACCTACTAATAAATAAGCCTTGGTATTTTTGCGAACAGACGGTCTTGGTGGTGGCATCCTCTAATGTCGTTACTTGGACCGGACTGCGCCCACCCACCACCCCAAGACGACCCAAGACCAGACAGACGCAAGACACAAAGTACCCGGTGCTGCTTGCATGGAGCCACCAGACTCCAAGTACCCGCTGTCCGACGCCGCCGTCGCCGCCGCCTACGCTCGTCGCCCTGCTGGCTTTCCTGTAGGCTGTGGCGCGACTCTTTTTGCTCCTGCCATCTCAGCCATCTTTGCCGCCATTCATCCTCTGCCTTCTGCATCCCCAAACAATCATTTTGGCCACCCCATTCGCCGACTAATGTGTTTTTATTTTTCCTCATTCACATAACTTTCGCATCTGCCATCATCACCCTCTCTGCATTCTTTTCGCCATCTCCATAGCACTTTTCACCCTCTGCGCCGTTGCCGTTCGAACCTGCTCATCGCGCTGTGTCCCTTGGCCGACCGTGCATCCTTTTCACGCAACTCGCGACGACGTACGCCACCGCTTCAGACGCGATTTCTTGGCCGCCTCGATATTTTCAACTATTGCTACTAGACTCGGCCGCGATCAGCAATATTCTCGGGCCAACCTGCGTCTGCCACCAACTCCGCGCGCGACACAAACGCCCCCCGCGACCCATCCATCTTGTCTTGACGATCCCGTTTGCCCGTCGCAAGTGCATCCTCGTCGGGCCTCGTCTGCGCAACAACTATCGCGTCACTGGATCTATTTCATAGTCGTTCTGCGCCGTACGAAAACCCCGTTATTTTATTGCGCTACCGAAGCGACACCGTCTGCGACGCCACTGCCTCGTCGTGCCTTTTCCATCGCCATTTGCGACAGCACCCCTGTACCCGAGCGACGAACCCGCGTCAGCGCAACTGCCCTCTCGATATACTACGACTGCATACTGTCGTGCCTCTGTCCTGCAGCATCATCCCTACTACTTGGGCACCCCTCTTTCTGTCCGAGCGCATGTACTTGATCTCCGGGCGATGAACACTGGCCGCAAATTATCGCCAACTCAACCTCCAGTTGGCTCCACTAGCGCGTCCGCAAAATCCTTGCAGTCAAACCGTTCGACTCCCTTTGTGCCATCTTCAGGCGCAGATACTGACTCCATGGCCGCTACCGCCTATCCCAGCTCATCACACGCCTTCCGGCCCGCCAACTCGGGCCAAATATCGCGCCCCTTCATCATGAATGGTAAAGGTAAATCCGCCGACCGCGGCGTCAACAACCCCGTCGGCACTCCCTTCTCAAGCTCCCCCGCGCCGTCCGTGATCCGCGTCCTGCTTCGTCGCCTCCCTCTCAGCTCCTCGGAAGAAACTATCCGACTCATGTTGGTCTGGTCGCAAGAGCTCACCGATATTGAGCTGCTGTCTGCCGAAAAGTCGGAAGACGAGGGCTTCCGCTCCGCCCTCCTTCGCTTCAAGACTATGAATGGCGCCATCGAGGCCAAGAACATGCTCGATGGGCGCTCCAACATTTCCAACGATGCCGAAATGATTGTCGAGATCCTCAGCCCCAGCGTCACCAGCGGCCGCCGCCACAACGACGGGGTTCAGAATGGAGCAAACGGCCAGATTCCCACCTCGGCTGCGCCTGGTGGTCCCTCTGCTCGACAGCAGCCCCAGTTTGCGAATCCTTTTCACACCCTCGACAGGATTTCTCCTACTAGCGTGTTCCCTGGCCGAGAGTTTGTCCCCGGCGAAAACGGTTCTCATTATCAATCCATCTTCTACCCACAGTCACCAATTGGACATCACCTTAACGTCTCTGATCGGAGCCATATTTCGAGCAAGTCCCTCATTACTGGCGACTACAATGATGACGATGATACCAGCAACCTCTTGAAGGATCCTGTTGCGTATGCTCAGAATAACAGCGCCCACGGCAACTCATTTGGCCGTCGTGCCACTGCGCCCCAGGTTCCAGTCAGTCACATGGCCAGCCTCAGTCTCAAAACCAGCGCCCCCCCGGGTCCTTCCTCACTGGCGCCGCACCACATCAACTCACTTTCGCCCGTCGGCAACGCGCCTGCTGGCAATGGACCCAGCTTGAACTTTCATCCTACCCCTGGCCCGCACTTTCCGCATCACAACTTTCCTCCCGTGAACCCGGCCGACCAGAACCCGCCATGTAACACTCTATATGTCGGTAATTTACCCATCGACACGTCCGAGGAGGAGCTCAAGGCTGTGTTCTGCAAGCAGCGCGGCTACAAACGTCTATGCTTCCGCACCAAGCAGAATGGCCCTATGTGCTTTGTCGAGTTTGAAGACATTACCTTTGCGACCAAGGCTCTTCACGATCTCTACGGCACGCCTCTGCACAATAGTACCAAGGGTGGCATTCGTTTGAGCTTCTCCAAGAATCCTCTCGGGGTCCGCTCCGGCCAGGTCCCGACTCAGCCTTCGTCTATGCAGATGCCCAATGCCAGCGGCATGAGCAGCGGGCCGGCCAACGGCTATAGCGCCAGCGGACCACCTCCTGGCCTGTCCGCACCTCCTGGTCTAGGTAGTGGACGGTCCCACTTTAGCACCAACAGCGTCGGCGGAAGCAGCAACCAGAGACAGCAATATGTCTTCTCCGGCTTCCCTACAGCCAGTAACAACCCATGGAACACACCGTCCTACCCCAGTGGTGCTGTTGCTGGTGGTTCCAATGGCCAATCTCATTCAAATAACTTTATGCCTCACCATATGATGGGCCGTTAGACCTGAACATGCGGCATACAAACTTGTACTCACATGATGGCATGCGCAGTCCTCAGTTGAGCATTTACACAGATACTTTTGTCGCATTGGCATACCACTGGTCCACTTATACCACGGCACTTTGCGACCAGCATGAGAATGATATCCAACTACTTGATTCATCCCCTATCGAATTCAGCAGCTGAGCAGCATGTACTGAATGCTTAAAGCATGTCGGCATCTAACAATACACGAACAAATGACCAAAATTGGATTGTCGGTTCAGCCAAGAAAGAAGGGAAAAAAAAAAAAAACTGCGCATGATTTCGGAGCATCTTTGATTTCAATTTTTATTATACGGATACCGGGGTGGATGAACTGCATCAACGCCACCAATGAGCCTCGCCTCTCGAAAGGCGTCCTATCCGCACAAGGCGATGGGCACAACCAGGAGTATAGGATGGTTCAACATGATACAGGCGCATATGGCTTATTTTTCGTACCAATTTCGGGTCTTGAGCCTCGGTACATTTGCATACAAAGATGAATGGCCATCTAAACGAAAGGATTGGAGTCTGACGCATGACTCGGGCGCGATTTTGCGCAGCCTTTATCACTACTCTTCTGATTCTGCGGCCGGTTTCGCAAACCCTTGGCAAAGCTTTTCTAGGGGTTCTTGTCGTTGCACGTCTAGATGAGAAGACGGAGAAGAAGGAAGATTTTTTTTTGTTTTCTTCTTTTTGATACTTGGGCAAAACAAAATTCGGTTTCTTTTAGCTGGGGTTCTGATGGCGTCGGAGGGATTCAGGTTATACAAAAAAAAAGGACAATGCGGATTACGGAGCATTGGCAAGGGTTCTAGCATGGGCAATCGTGTTGTCCCTTGAAGAAAACAAGACGCCTTTGGCCGTTGCCTTTTTTTTTTTTTTTTTTCCTTTTTTTTTTGTTTATGGGTTTTCACATCGAAAATGGGTGTTTTGAGGGACAGTCTTTTTGATGTTCAGAGCATTACAAGGTTCTCGGGGACTTTTTTTGGGCAATGAAGCAGGCACGGCGTTGCCAAGTCTCTTGGTTTGTTTCTCTCTTTTTACTTTTCCGCTTTTTTCATTGAAGGCATTGCGATCTCTGGAGATTCAACTTTTGTATTCTGGGTGGTTTTGTTCTTGATCTTTGTTGATCCTTGTTGTCAAATTTTTCCTTGATTTTTTTTCTTGATTATTCTTATCTATTGTAATTGCCTTTTGTTTCCTTTGGTTTCTGTTTTGGCCCTATTTATTTGCCTTTGGTGTTTTTTCCAATTCCTGATTCCCCCTCATCTCCGCATATCAAGAGCACCATTGCATATGGGCAAGGACTCTTTAGCGCGCCGAGTGAGTCGTCTGCAAGTCGTCTGTCTGCTTGTTTGTTTGTTTTATTTGTTGGTTCATTTCTGATGTGGTACTTGACCTTGAACGGAAGCTCGTGATTTTCCCCCTTGACAAATCGGCATGAAGAGCCTAGCGCAGATTGGTTTAAGGAACAGTGTTTCTGGAGCGACTTTTGTATTGGAAATTGGGACATGGACTCGGGATCCGGGATCTTTTTGGGTGGTTGCGTTGATTTTTTCCGGTGGGGGGCTCTTTTTTAGTTGTCCTTTTTCTTGTTTTTTTTTTTTCTTTTTCTTTTTCATTTCTTATTACTTTGTCTGTCTCCTAGCTAGTACAAGATACAAGCGTGCGTTTACTCTGGCTATAAAGGAATTTCATGTGATTGATGACTGTAGCTTGGGTGTGTGCATCATTGCATGAATTGACTTGGATCGACCCAGTCGAGCATTTCTTCAGCCCACGTATCCCACGATTCGTCGGTGCCGTGAGCCATGCCGTCGATGAAGGCGTCGGTGTCGTGGACCATGCCGTCGACGGACGAGAGCGGCGGCGCGCTCGCCGACTGCTGGTTGCTCCCATCCCAGAGCGGAAAATATTCTTCCAGCGAGCCGTCCATCATGGGACATCTCGAACGGGGCAGCAGCACCTGTTGCTGCTGTTGTTGTTGCTGCTGTTGTTGTTTATGTTGCTGTTGTTCCTGTCGTTGTTGCTCCTGTTGTTGTTGTTGTTGTTCCTGTTGCTGCTGCTGCTGCTGCTGCTGCTGCAGTAATTCAAGGCGCCTCTCGTACTTTTCCTTGACAACCGCCAAAACGACTTTACTCGCCGACACAATGTCTGCTCTCTTGGCCGCCGTCGCCAGATCAGTGGGCGCCTCTTCAGTCATGAACCGTAAAAACCCGGCGAAATCGAGCTGGTCTCTAACCCAGGCGCTGTCCAGCCCGGGAGAAGGGCAGCAACCGCATTCGCAGCGCGCCGTCGTGTCGTGCGGCAGCGGAAACGAGACGCGCATGGAGACGACGACGGCGAGCACCAGACGGCCCCAGTCGCCGTTGGCGAAGCAGGCGAGCTCCGAAGAAGGGAGACTGCGGATCAGGTCGAGGAACTGAGCGACGTAGCTGACGCAGGCGGTGAGGCGGACAGGGGAAGGGCGGAAAGGGTCGGTTGAGCAGGACGTTATTGGCTGGAGTGGGTTGGCGGTGGGCATGCCGAGGATGAAGCCCCCGAGGAGAAAGAATTCGGTAAAGAGGAGCTGGAGCCGAACGGGTACTGGTTCTTTTTGTTAGTGTTGTGCAGGTGCCGAGAAGAGTAAGAGGGTTGTTACAGGCGTTGGAGACGGCGGGTGGCAGACTGGCCTGCTGCTCCCGAAACTGGGCCTCTAGACCGCGAAACAAGAGTGCGCTGCTGTTACTGCTGCTGTGATTATTGGACCCGGCGCCGGCGTCACGAACAGCGGCCCAGGCATCCCGGACGGTGCACCCGAGACGGGCGAGCCACGCTAGCACGGCGTCGCCCGGACACTCGGCGTGCTGGGTGAGAAGCTCACAGCAGTGTTCGGTCCAGGCCGTAAAGGGCACGGGGTTGCTCCGGTTGCGGTGGGCTTGCCAGGTGACTGCGAAGCTGCGTCGTTGATGAGTATCAAAGAGAGATGCACGGTGGAATGGGGCGG
>JAAHCF010000779.1:0-16606 GCA_038367545.1 Beauveria asiatica | reverse complement strand
TTTTTTTTTTTTCCTCTTTCGGGCGCCAAATACCCCAGATTCCAGATGAATGCTGACCTACTACTCCCTCCTCATCTCCAGCCTCCCGTGACGAGCCGCCCGCCGACCGCAAAGAGCCCTGCCAGTACGACTCGTGCCCGCCCAACTCGGGCCCGGCCGGCCACAACGCCACCCGTCTGGACCTCAACTGGGTCAACTCGTTCCCCGTCACGGCTATCAAGTACGGCATCGACACCTTTGGCCCGCAGCTCTGGGACGGCGCCGCGCCCGAGCTCGCCGTCGCGGGTCCCAACGTCGGCGGCAACATCTGGCTCGCCGTGCCCTTTTCCGGCACCGTCGGCGCCGCCTCGTACGCCGCCCACACGGCGCGCATTCCCGCCATTGCCTTTTCCGGCGCCGACCACGGCCGTCTGCGCTGGGACACGGAGTCCGTGCCAAAGAGTAGCAGCGTCTACGCCCAGCTCGCCACCAACTTGACAAACGCCCTCGTCGCGTCCGGGAAGCCCTACCTGCCAGACGACGTCTTTCTCAATGTCAACTTTCCTGATGTAGACGACAGCTGCCCGGACGCTGCCTCGTTCAGGTGGGTCCTGAGCCGCATCAACCCGGGCTTCTTCTCGCCCAAGGACGTCGAGTGGTGCGGCGGCGACCGACTGCCTACTGAACACCACGTCCATGACCAACACGGCTGTTACATCTCCGTCAGCATTGGTGACGCCAGCGACAAGACGACTGTCAACGACCTCGCCAAGCAGCAGGCTGTGCTGAACAAACTCAAGAGCATGCTTACCTGCCTGCCTTGATTGACGCACAATCATGTCTATATATACAAAGCTACTATGTAAATAGCATTTTTCGGACAAAAGAATGTAGATACCTCTTGTCCCATAAAGTCATTTTATTCATGTATATGCGATTTGCTACTTTTTTCCTTTATTTTCCGCCCTTGCCAGTGGGGATTGCAAACAAGACGACGCGGGGTCCCTTCTCGCCTGCCTCACCCGCGGCCCAATCGCCGAGGCCCTTGTCGACGCGGAAGAAACCACGACGCTCCAGCTGGATAATGTCGTCCTTCTGGAGCTTGCCCACGCCGGGGTCGCAGACAGCCTCCTCCATGCTAGCAGTGTTGGGGTTGAGGTAGTCCTCGAGATTATCCTCCTCCTCGAGCTTGTCCTTGGTGATGAGGTAGTCAAACTCCCACAGCTCCGCAGGCACCAGGTCGAAGCCTTGAGCCGAGAGCCAGGTAACCTTCTTCTCAGTCGTTTTGAAGTCACCCTTGAGGTTAAGCTCGAGCTTCAAGCTGGGGATGGGGTCGTTGGTGGGAATGTCACGGACAAACGCGTTGCCCCAGCCCATGAGCGTAATCTCCTCGTCAGGCTTAAAAGTCTTGGCATCGGCTTGGTCGAGGTAGATCTGAGGAGAAAAGTACACCTGCTTGTTACCAACGTCGGCGTTCTTGGGGTGCTTGGGGCGCTCCTCCATAACGACGCCGGAAGGTGTCTCGGAGCCAGACAGGTCCACCTTGACCAGATCCTTCTTGAGCAGAGCAGTATGGCGGGGAGCAATGGGGTCAATCTCCTTCTTGTTGGCAGCCCAGAAAGTGGTCCAGTCCATGGAGACAATGTTACGGCTAGGACCCTGTTTGATAATGAAATCACGGAGCGCAGCCACCGTCATACCGCGACGGCGGACACCACGGATAGTGGGCATGCGAGGGTCGTCCCAGCCCCAGACCTTGCCGCTGTCAACAAGCTTGGCGAGCTTGCGCTTGGAAAGAAAGGTCTTGATAAAGTTGAGGCGGGAAAAGTCCCACATGTGTACCTGTCGAAGGCCCAGGGTATCAATGAACCACTGGTACTGGGGGTTGCGGTCGGTGTACTCGGTGGAACGGAGGGCGTGGGTGACGCCCTCGTGGCTGTCCACGACGGGGCAAGCGAAATCGTACATGGGGTACGTATTCCACTTGCGGCCAGTACGGTGGTGAGGCTGCTCGACGTTGCAACGATAGATGACGGGGTCGCGCATGGCCTTGTTGGGGTTGTCGACTGAGAGCTTGGCGCGGATGCAATTGGCAAGACCCTCCTCGGTGCCCTTCTTCATCTCCTCAAAGATACGCAGGGTCTCCTCGACGGTTCGGTCGCGGCGCTTCGAGGGACGGCCGTGCATGCGCTCGTCACGCATCGTCTCCTGGTCCGTGTCGTCGGCATAAGCCTTGCCCATCTTGATCAGCTTAATGCACATGTCGTACAGATAGTCAAAGTAGTCGGAGGTGTAGGTCAGGGTGTCGGGCTTGATTCCCATCAGAGCGAGGTCCTCGACAATGGCGTCCTGGAACTCCTGCTTCTCCTTGGATGGGTTGGTATCGTCGAGGCGGAGGCGCATCTGGCCCTTGTAGGCGACATGGCCAAAGTAGTCGGAGAGGAGGGCCGCCTTGGCGTGTCCAATGTGAAGGTAGCCGCTGTAACAGTCAGTAGGTGTTGCGGGACGAATAGTATGTTGAAGCCTTACGAAGGCTCGGGAAGAAAGCGGGTGACGACGCCCTTGTCGGCATCCTGGAGGGCGAGGTTGTAGTTGGCGCCAGCCTTGCTTGCAGCCGCCGTCTTGGCCTTGGAGGCGGCGTCGGCAGCCTTGGCCTCCTGTCCGAGCTCAGGGTGCGCCCGCTCAATATAGCTGAACCATCGAGACAGGTTGCCGAGCGTGTTCTTGCGGATGAAGCCCATAGCCGCCTTGTTTCCGCGCAGACTCTGCCAGGCCTTGGTGTCGATGGGGCTCAGGCTGAAGCCATCGAGGTAGGTTCGTAGTGTCAGGTGCTTGTCTATGTTGCGCAGATGGGACTCAATGGAGCGAAAATCGCCACCGAGGCCGGCGGCCACGGTCTCGAGCTCGTCGTGCTTCATCGTGATTGTATTCGTGGCGCAATGAAGTTGATCGGGAAAGTTACAATGCTTAAGGTCAAGTTTTGAGTCTGGATTTTCGTGACGGTGGGGGGCTTGATGGAGGGGTTTTTTGGCGGGGTAACACAGCTACCTAGCGGATACATCTTGACTGAGGTGGCTCTCCTTGGCCAAAGTTGCAAAATCACGAAAACGGGAAAAGGGGGGGATAAAGACATGAGAGAGGAATTGAAGAGTAGTAATCAATATCCAAAGACACAGAGATTGCCTAGAAGTTAGTTTGCTGATGGAGACTGGGAGCCAACCTGGACAGTGTGGCTAGGATGTAACTTGGTCGTGGCTTCTACGTGCAATTCCTATGCTAGCAGCAAACATGAGCGGTGTCTTTTCAGCTAGTTTTGCTACTTATACTTGCCAGGCTTGACGACGATAATGCGCATCATCCCATTTCTACACCCCCGGATTGATCTGCTCGGCACAAGTAGAGGGCAGTGGAGAACTTCAAGGCGGGTGATGAACTGGGCAAAAGCCTGCGGGATGTGCAAGTCGAGCGAGGAAACACTTCACGCATCGCTGAGGCGGAGAGATGGACCATCGCACGTTGGAGAAGATGTGCATACGATAGAGGCGGATAGATTTTGTCCGCTACAGCACTTGCACATCGTCATAGTCTACTGTTAGGGAAGAAACCATCCGAATATGCCAACAAAATAAGCAGCTGGTGGTCGGAGATCTGCGCACCCAGAACAGGGTCTTCTTGCCCCCGAAGCTCCGAATTGGCTTGGTTTGTTCGTCGTCCAGTTCGCGTGATGGAAGTAGCAACTATGACAAATGGAGCTCTACCATTATCATCCTCGTGGCAGTTTCGAACCATAGAGTGGTCAATAGGGCATTTGAGCATGATTTGTTTGTGCTTGAGCGACAACGTCCGGGCGCTGTCAGTACGCTACTACGGCACTATCGATAAGAGCCTAACTAACGAGGCACAAAGTCTTTTCGAGATGCAGCTCCATTTTGCGACAGGAGCCGCTTCGACTACTCTGCGATTCGATCACGCACACGACACATCATACAGCATGGCTTCGGTCGATAAATGTCTGGCCTCGATGGCCAGACTGAGCCTTTTACATGCATCACGGCCGACAACTTCAATGGCCCCGCGATGCCTAACCCCAGCCGCTCTGGTGCAAACCCGCCATGCTTCCGTCGTCCGCGTCAAAAAGGGTCCCGCCAAGAAAAAGGCTGTACCAAAGGATTACCAACGTTACAACCTCGATAAGAGAGGCTTTCCCAGATTCTCGCTCGTTGAGGCCATGAGGTACGGCCCAACCGCGTGGGAGCCACGTCACGCGACAGCTTTCGAGCAGAGCAACCAGACTAACTTGGGTACAGAATCCTCCGCGCATACGAAGTCGGCCAGCCTCCCGCGTCTATCAAATACGATCTTGCCATCAACTTGAGAACCGCCCGAAATGGCCCCGTCCTCAAGAGCAGCCTGCGTCTACCGCACCCCGTCGGCACCGACCTGCGCATCGCCGTCGTCTGCAAGGAGGGTAGCGCGGTGGCCGCTGCCGCGTCCGCGGCGGGTGCCGTCGCTGTGGGCGAGGAGTCCCTCTTCGAGGAGATTCGCAAGGAGAATATCAACTTTGACCGCCTCCTGTGCCACGAGGGCAGCGAGCAGGTGCTGCAAAAAGCCGGCCTGGGTCGCATACTAGGCCCCAAGGGCCTGATGCCTTCGGCGCGCATGAGGACCATAGTGAGCGACGTGGCCAAGTCAATCCGTGACGCCGCCGGCTCGTCCGAGTACCGCGAGCGCCAGGGTGTCGTTCGCATGGCCATCGGCCAGCTCGGCCATACACCTGAGCAGCTCAAGGCTAATATCACGGCCGCCATGACCAAGATCAAGGCCGAGTGCGCCCAGATCTCGGAAGAGTCGCACAAGGAGGTGCACGATGTCATTCTTAGCACGACAAATGGACCTGCCGTCAGCTTGAGCGCCAAGCTGGTGGAGGACGGCGAAACGGTCACAGTTGAACAATTATCGGGCGCCATGTAGAACAGTATAAGGGGCAGCACTGTGTATTACCTGTATCATATTTGAACTACTGAATAAACAGCATCAGCGATTTGATATGTAAAGCACAATGGACCAGGATTTTAAAAGTGATTCATCAGAAAGTCATTGTCGTTTTCTATTTTGCTTTGACTGCCTTGACTGCCTCGTCCTGAGCGCCTAATATTCTATAAATGGCGAGATATTTCAACACTCTATTTTGGGCCGTGACGCCTGCCTTGCGACTCTCCTTGAGCGCGTTGCCAAGGTCCAGCAGCAACGTTTTCCGACATTTGGCCAATCGCGTCTCCAGCTTGGCCGTAAACGCAAGCATAGGAAGTGATCTCAGCAGCGCCTCGGCAGTATTATAGTCCTGCGCGAGCGTCATTAGCACAGTCGGTGTGCTTCCCACCAGCCCTTGTACTTGTTCGTCTTGATCCTCGTCCTCTTCCTCGCTCTCCTCGTCGTCGGAATCCGCCTGTTGCGCCCCGTCCCTCGTCTTGGGCACGCCGCTCAGCGCGAGCCTCTCCTCCAGCGACGACAGGCGCTCTGCAACTTCGATCAGCGTGCGTCCCGACTCGATGCTTCCCCGCACGCCGCGCAGCTCCGTCGTGAGCGCGTCCGTCTCGGCCCGCCGCGCCGCGACCTTGGCCTTGACGTCCTCGACGGCGCGACGGAAGCCCAGCAGCGACACGCGCACGTCCTCGACCCTGTCGTCGCCGCCGCGGAGATTGGTGCCGAGCGACAGAAACGTGGCCGAGTTTGCGTTGACGAGCTCGAGCAGCTCGCTGCTGATGGCGGCGCTGCGGTCGCGCAGGTCGGCGCGCAGGTCCTCGAGCGTCTGGTGCCGGTGCGGCAGTGCGGAAAGGTAGGCGGCGGGGTCGAACTCGGGCGTGAGGAAGTCGGAGCGGGGAAGGGCCTCGGGGAAGGGCAGCGGCGCGTCGTCGTCGAGATCGGAGGAGTCTGGGGAGAGGTTGAAGCCGGATGGCCCCCCCCGCGCGGGTAGTGGCCGATGTAGTGTGTTGGCCATGCTGGTAGCTCTGAGAAATGTGGCTGCTCACGAATTTCCGAATGTCACAAAGCTCTGAGGAAAGTGGCTGTGGTAGCTGTGTGTGTGTTTGTTTCAAGAGAGCACCTTGGGAGTGGGCACTCGTATGCCCACGAGGCTGAGGCTGGGATAACTAGGCTCTACATCTACAGGCTGGTTAGTGATGTGAGTATGAGGCAGGCAGGCACCAACATAGGCACCCATGGGCACCCTTTATTTAGTGGGCACCCACTCTTCCACAATACATCATCACTCTCTCCACCACAGAATACAGTGACGATAGATCTCTAATGTTCACAACACCAACCTTACAGATGACGAATCTTTCGCCGCAGTTAAGAAGCCTCTCCTCTAGCTCTTGTGTAGCAAGAATGCCATTAGCCCAACAGGCGCGAGACTCGCTTCACTGGTCCTCCAACATTAATGGGATTCATGGTATAGGGTAGTGCTGGCGAGAAGGGCAACAAGTGATTGCAGACTCTTTCATGGTCTGGCAAAGAAAACTCTGCGGTGAATACAATTCAAAGTTCACTAGTTACACTAGTGCATCTTTCTTTCATTCCACACCTGGATCGCCTTGATTTGCTCTCTTTGCCCAAGGTGCAAATCTAATGTTGTGGGGGTGTTCTTCAGCTGTCTACCTAGTTACTTGCCCATTGCCGTCCGTGCTGGGGTGGCTTGCAGCAATGAACTTAGTAACTAACTAGGGGAAAAGCGCCACATTCCGTGGTAACAACTTGGGGTACCCCCAACGAGGGCGAGGGGGACGCAAGCTTGGCCTCTTGCATCCTTGCGACGCAACTACTGAGCTTGAATCATTGAACAGACACATCATAGAGCCTACCCGGTTGAATATATGTCCGTGTCTATTGATATAGAGCCTCATGCAGGCGAGGTGGACTGGGAAGAACTTCCTCAAAGCCAGGGCTTGCCTGGTGCGGTATCGGATGAGACTCCAGCGTAAGGGCAACCTAGTTCAGGGCTTAAACCGCTCGACCGATGCTAATGCTTTCGTTGGAATAGATGTCAACTGTGTCGCAAGAAGAAAGCAAAGTGCTCCAGACAACAGCCATGCTCTCAGTGCCTCAAGTCGGGTGAGTTCTGTTAATACCAGTCGGAACCTCGGGTGTGCTGATAAGTCGACGGTTTCAGGTGCCGACTGCGTGTATGAAGACAAGCGGTCCAAAGGCGGCGTCAAGATTGGTGTCATAGAGCGATTAACCCAACGAATTGGTCAGTGGCAGGAACGGCTCGTCACCTTTTGCCGGCTAATGAACCTGACAGACACAATCGAGAACATGTTTCTCGGACAAAGCGTTTTGATGCAGCAACTCATCAAAGGCCAAAATACGGCCAAAGCCAGCTCTTTTCTTCAGAGCTTCACGTCTACTGATTTCGCTACCTCTACCGAGAAAGTGAAACAAGCTCTGTTGGACGTGGTGGCCTCGACTAAAGAAGCAGATGCAGGTAGTATCGCCGAGACTTTGGATTTGTTTCCATCCAAAAGAAAGCGGGCGCACAAGGAAGACTTGAAGGTTTCCGACCATCGCTCGCCAAAAAGAATGTGCGTCTCAACGAGTACTTTATACGCCACCCCGCAACTTGCGCCCGTTGAGACTATCCTAGAGGTTTACTTCAAGTTTATACATCCTTGGATACCAGTTTTGCATCCCGCAACGTTTCTGAGGAGAGCGCGCGAGCTAGACCGACCGCCAGGAATCGTTCTCGTATTAAAGGCCATTACTGCCATGGCTTTGCCCTACGCTGGTGTATCAGCCGAGACTTGTCGCCCCGAAGAACTAGACAACCATCTGTCGCAGCTGCGCCAAAGCGTTGTTATTTCCGCGATAGAAAGCAGCTCAAAAGAAGCCATACAAGCCCTGATTCTTGTTACATTCGATACCATTAAGCGAGGCTTGAGCCGCTCGCCGTGGTCTCTTGTTTCTGTTATATGTCGCAAGATTGAGGGGCTGCAGCTCAATGCCGAAGAGAAACGAGAGAATCACCATCTGGCTACATTCTTCTCACAGCCAACAGAGCCGCTGGACGCCCCGACTGCGTGGGTAGAGGTAGAAGAGCGTCGGCGCGTATTTTGGGGAGCATTTCTTCTAGACAGATTTTGCAGCATTGCGACTGGGTAAGAGTCTCGAAAGGAGACTGATGGAAGAATACTGACACATAAAGCAGATCAAACCCAAATATCTCTAGTAAGAGTATACAACGACGACTACCATGCGATGGATGTATGTGGGAACTTGATCAATGCGTCGAGACGTCATTCTTCAAAATCCACGAACAAACCGAAGATGGCTTGGATTCCAGCGCGGACGCTGAGGATGCACCCTTTCCACCAGTCTATCATGATTCACAAGGGCCGACCGGTATAGGTGGCCTAGCCTACACGATTGAAGCCACAGAGTCGCTTTACCTAGTTTCCAAATTTCACGAGCGGCATCCTTTGGAGCCGGACAGCGCATCGCAGCTCTCAGGCTGGCTGCACAAATTTAGACAACTAGATTCGCGACTTCTCCAGTAAGTCACGGCCTCCTTGTGAGCCTGCACCGCCACAAGTACTGACTCGTGCTAGATGGGAGCTGTGCTTGACGCATCGCTGGCGAGAGGTCCGCGTGGTGGATGGTTATATTGACCCCAACCTGACAATTGCGCACATGACACACAATGCAGCAATCATAACGCTACACAGTCGCCTTGCATGCCCGCCACGACAAGCGCGAGCGTGGCTGTCCTCGCTCGTATCTGGCGCGTCCAAGGAGGCTAGTGTCATGGCCGCCATGAAGATTGACCGCATCGCCCGGCGTTTCTTGGAAGCAAGCTCCGGGATTCCGCCGCATCAGTTTGTACTTTGCATGTACATTGCTGGAAAGGTCTTACTACGTAAGTGACTATTACACATTGCGCATGCGCACCCAAGTTGCTGATTGATGCTGTCGAAAAGAATGGAATACTACAAAGGTGTCCGAGACTGCAACTTCCCTTGTTGCACTGCTACTGGAGGTTTCGAGTCGAATATCAGTCTTACAGGAGGGGGAGATGCAAAATCTGAATGCTGAAGATCCCGCAATGAGGCTTCGAAAGGCACTCATGGCGCAGAGAGAGTCGACCGAAGACATTGGGGTCAGAAACGTGGCACCGGCGACGGTGCCAGGAATGGATTCGACAGCTCCCAACGAGCAGCCACTGATGAACATGGTGGACTTTTCCACCATGCTGCATCCCTTTTCAACTTCACCATCTAGCGGTGGCAGCGTGTTTGGCATGAACTTTCTGGACCAAGAGTCGCCACTGGAGTTTGATCGAGGTCTGCTGACCGGTGGCCAGCCGGCCCTCCAAACCTCGAGCACACAGGACGACCAACTGGAAAAGGGCGCAGAGGAATCTGCTGCTCAAGACGAAATGGACTTTGATTTCATGGCGGAGCTACGAAAGCTCGAGTCAAGAGCACGCGCGCAGGAAAGACGGCAGCGGGGACAAGCTGAGCAGAGTCAAGCCAAGTAATTGCTGTGCAGCACGCATACGACTGTATTGAATCATGTATTCGTGTGTAAAACTACCCATCAGCTAGTTAATACTATCCCGACACACCCGGACCTTCATAGGCTCCTCTGTTTGGCTTGGACGTCTGCGACACGGGATTGCCAAAGAAGTCGACCCCGCCATTGTTTGAAATGACTTGGCCGTTGTGCAGCGCCGGCGAGGTCGACTTGAGCCGGTATCCTGCAGCCGACTCCAGGGTCTGGCCGCCAGTGCCGGGATTCACGAAACCTGGATCCCCTTGGATGCCGTTGCTGGTGGGAGGGGCGACATTGTGGAAGACGTTCCACTTCCAGTCAAGACCGGTACGATTCGGAAGCGAGGACTTGCCGTTGCCGACAATGATGTTGTTGATAAACTGCGTGTTGGGCGGCAGGGTCAGGTCAAAGCTCTTGTTGTCGCAGTACCAGACGTTTTGGTAAAAGGACAAGGCGGGCTTGTCGCCGGTGCTGTGGATGCGGCAGTCATTCTGAAAGATGTTGTACCGGAGGACCTGGTTCGCGCCGCCCGATGGCCCGCAGCCGTCGCAGTTGAGAAAGGCGCCGCCGGCATTGTCGCGGCTAAAGTTGTACTCGACGGTGCAGGTGCCCGTGTTGCCCCAGTCGCAGTCAAAGGCCTCGCTGTCAAACTTGGACATGATGCTGCCGTAGACGACGTTGTGGCGGATCGTCGGGTCGTGGTCGCCGAGCACCCAGATGCCGGCAAAGTTGCCGCCGGTCCACGGGTACGCGCCGGTGCCGAGGTCCGCGGCCGTGTTGTAGTCGATGAGCGGCGTGTCGCTAAAGGACGCGATGATGCCGTCGCCGCCGCACGCGCGCACCGTGTTCTGCGTGATGCGCGTGCGGCTGCCGCGCGACGTCATGCTGGTGCCGACGCGCACCTTGATGCCGCCGCCGCCGCAGTCGGACACGGTGTTGCCGCGCACGAGCACGTCGTCGAGGCGGCTGCCGGCCGCAGAGCCGACGTTGACGAGGATGCCGGCCGAGAGCGAGAAGTCGTCGGCGTGAGTGGCCTTGTCGGTCTGGCCGGCGACGTGGTGCACCGTGTTGCCGTCAATGGTGATGCCCGTGTGCGTCGTGCCGTCGGTTGCCGTGACGTGGATGCCCTGCCGCCTGGCGAGGCTGCTCGCCGGGTTGGTCACGCTGAGGTTGGAGATGCGCCAGTAGTCCTGGTTGGTCAGGGTGACGGCCGCGGCCGCCCCGTTGCCGTTGATGACGGGGTTGGCGTGCACGCTGGCGTCTGGAGAGTACTTTGTGATTTGAATCACGGCCGCGGCCGTCCCGACGCCCTTTGGTGAGAGCACGCCGTTGCACTGGGTACCGGCCTTGAGGGCAATAATGTCGCCGGGCCGAAAGGTGGGTGTGTTGGCCTGCGCAACGCTGTTCCAGGGGCTGGCGAGGGTGCCGGAGCCGCTTGAGGATGCAGAGCAATCGATGTAGTATTGAGTAGCTTGAGCGACCGAGACGAGGGCGCCAACGGCGCCCAAGGACCGGACCGGGTGAAGCATTGTTGTTGTGAGCTATGAAAGACGCGGCTCCCCTTTGATGCCTTGATCGAAATCACAGTGCAATCATGCTTCGCTAGAGGTGAGTTTTATATATCCCATCAAACCCAAGGTCGCGCGAAGCTGAGAGCGAAACCTTGAGCTTTGCGGCAGTCATCTTGTCTCGTAAGGGGACTGCTCCCGGTCCGCCTCCGGGCGCCGAATATGATAAGATATGATGTCACATATGAGCTCCCCGCACTAGTTCTAGAACTACCGATGACCGGGGCCTTGTTATTGCTTTTGCCGACGGGTCATAGTTAGCCCTCGGCAGTTATAATCTGTCACTCTGTGTGTCGCGCTTAATTCAGCCTAATGAGAATTTTATAGCCTACTGCAGACAATAGACTATCCTCCGCCTTGCGATACCATCACACAGCATGGCGGGTATATATGTAGTGGGAGGAATTTTTTTAGATAGATATATCCATACATATATACATATATATATATACATATATATATATATATAGATATAGATACACATATATATATACATATATATATACATATATATATCCATATATAGATATAGATACACATATATATATACATATATATATATATATATATATCCATATATAGATATAGATATATAATATATAGATATATATATATAGAGAGAGAGAGAGAGATTCCCGTGTTAGTAATAGATTCGTTGTATTATTATACTTGATAGCAGGCATGCACTGCATATGCCAGATCCTTGCTTGCTTTTGTTATACATCTCCAACAATGACCTGCCATTCTATGAGATGACCATTGTTCCTTCTTCTGTAAACAATAGCATCGGCCGTCTACGCCATCTCGCTTCGACTTGATTCACATCATGCTGCTTGCCAGCGACCGCAAAGATGGCCGACGCAAAAGTGAGTCCCGCCGGACCAAGCGACTGTCCCTCGTGCCGAATGTTTGGAATCATGGTCTTGGTCGTCATGATGTTTGTGTTTGGGTCCGGACGCATAACGTCGCCGCGGGCGGAAGCGCCATTGTCCGTGGGCCTCAAGTTGATGATTCCACTGGCCCCGGCCTCGGACACGATGAGCGCGGCATCGGCAGTCTCAATAGCCACGCCGTTTCGGCCTAGATTCTCAAAAGGCACATGCAAGGCACCTGGCAGCTTTGTGGTTTGAATGACACGATTATCCACCTGTCTGGGCGCGAAAATAGCAAACCCACCTTCAGCCGCAGTCAAGAGTCTATCTGAACGAGTCTCGGACCGGATACGGTGAATTCGCAAGTGCCAATCGGGCCATTGGTCGCAAGGGGGGATTATCGTCGACTCGACGGTAATGTTTGCCGACGACCACGGCTTCCACCGGCTGACCATGGCTGTCACACCTGTCTTGAGCCCTTGCACCTGCACAGCAGGGAATTCTGTTTCTCCAATGGATATCCACCTTGTCGTCCATGTCTCGCCTCCATCCCGAGACAGCGCCAGAGTGCTGTCGGGGGCCATTTGAGCGAGTAAAGGGCCGGTAGGTACACTGAAGCCGAATGCAGATGAATATGCAAACTTGGCGTACTTGGCCTGAGTCGCCTTCATCGGCCACACGCAGAATTGGCCCGAGGAGAGGAGGAAGTGATGATTACCGCTTGTATGATTGCACACAATCTGGCGTGCTGGCTCGACAACCTGTATGCCTGATTTGCCCGGTTCTGTGCTCGCCACCTGCAAAGGGTGTGGTAGCTCTTTGGCCGTCCAGAATGCATCATCTTCCGCCAGAGCAATGACAAGCAGCGATTTAAGGGCCCAGTACGGCGACTGCGGAGAATTGTAATTCTCACTCATGTACATGTTTGGGTACAGATAGCCAATATTGAGCGTCCCGTCGGGCCAGAAGCTGTCTTGGGAATGCGCTGCCCACCATCGCAGGTGGCGAAGAAGCATGCCCTTGACTGAACCATGCGAGGCCAGAGGATCGGAATCATTACATAGCCCTGCATAAGAAAACGCCGCGTAAAAAGCGCCCATTGCGAACTTGTAGCATAGGGAGCGACCGAAGGGAATGGCCGCGCCTGGTAAATAGTTAGCTCTCAGGCAAGGGAGCGACCCGAGCACTGCAGGGAAGTTGACATACCATCAGTATCGAAATACGCCCAGAACGACTGGATAAACTGGCCTGCTCTTTGCTTGAAGATTTCGCATCTTCTACTGTCAATATCAGCAGCAAACTTGGCGTACATGATTTGACTGAATTGGATGGCAAAACTGCCGGAATAGTAGTCTGCGTGCCGTCCCCGAGCAGCGTCCTCGTCTTTGCCCTCGTTTTTTGCGTCAGCTCTCGCTGGGCGCCAGACTCCATCGCTGGACCAGCCCTGACCAATGTAGAATGTATCGAGAGTATCCAAGTCCTTGTCAATGAGTGAAAAATAGTCCTTTTCATCCGCGCCACACACTTTGATGAGGGCGAGATTAGAAAAGACACGGAACCAACGCCAGTTGTTCTCTGGCATAACCTTTCCATTCAGGCCCTCCAGCCATGCCTTGAGGTTGGACTTGCCGATTTCAGGCAACGGCTTATAGAAGTAGTCTGGCGCAGAGAGGAGCGCAAAGGAAATCACTTCTGCTTCAACCATGCGCTGATCCCAATCGCCAATGGCGCCCCAATATTCCTGATGAGATGGATCGACGCCATGCTCAAGCCCTTTTACCCAGTGATTGAGAAGCGAGTCAGATGTCGTCTCATGTCCTTTTGCGTCGCGCTGCTGAGCAGCGAAAAGAGTCGCCACCACCCACAACGGGCGCGCGTATCCCTCTAGCTCGGCGGCAGTGTCATCAAAATGAGCACCGGATGTGACTGGAGTCTTGACGCGAGCTTTGCCTGGAGAGAAATACGGAACGAGAGGTCTCAAAAGTGCTCGAGATGCTGCGACAGCGTCGGTGCGGCTGGAGAAGCCATTGTCTGAGAAGCCGGGCAGCGACGGCATGCTGGGTTTGCTGATGCGGTGCAAGGGAGGAGCGGAGGATGAGTGCGGATGATTTCAGAAGGCTGGCACGGCTGGTCGGCGGGCAAGAGGCTGAATACCATGGCAAAAATATTCGATGCAAGTGACATGTCAATGGTTGTTTCAGCCCACCTGCGCACATGTGCCTTGCGCAGATGCTATTTCTCGGAGGCCGGGAGCGGCGCGGTGCCGTCTCCGGCCACGGCCCACTTATGAGCTCGGCGGTGATGGGCAACTAGATTTAGATTGTAGACACTTTGCCCCCAACTAGTCTGCAGTAATGCGAGGGTTGCTCACATTGAGTGAGAAATAATTGCCTGTAATAAAAAGTCTGACACGTTTGATAAAACGCTGCCAGTGTGTACGTCTACCAGTTCTACAGGACCTCAACTTGTCACTTGTCCAACACCATGAGCCCGTCCACTGTCCCGACTGCTGTTTCGAGCAACAACCTGAACAGCTCAGGTGAATCTTGCAACAAAATCAAAGAAATGAAACAGAATTCAAAAGCACAAGCTGAATCGCAAAGCGAAAGCAATGCCACTGGTACCAGCCAAACTTTGGCTGTCGACCACCTCTCGAAGCTCTTTTGCGACAATGTCATTGTCAAAATCTGGAAAACAGCCATCGAGCACCTCGCGCGCGAGGTGAGTACAATGCATTTCCAGGAAAAAAGAAACCGGGAAATTTTAATTACTGACTTTTTTTTCTTTTTTTTCTTTCTTTTTTCTCAACGCAGGATCCCCCGCAATCGTTCCCCGAAACATGTCCGCAGACGGGTCCCCGCGCAGGGCACTATCTCTACCGCGACGCCGAGTTTTGGACCTGCGGCTTCTTTCCCGGCAGCCTGTACTGCCTGCTCGAGCGATCGGTTCGGTACCCGCACGTCTTTTTGACGGACAATGGCGGCGATGATGATGCGCATCTGCGGAAGCGCCTGCGATCCGAGCTGCTCGCCGTGTGTCGCCGGTGGGCGGCGCCGCTGCACGGCATGTCGAGCCGCAAGGACACGCACGACATTGGCTTCATTGTCGAGCCTGCGCTGCGGCGCGACTTTGAGCTTACCGGAGACGGGCGCAGTCTCGAGTCCATTGTCAATGCGGCCGAGAGCCTGGCAAGCCGGTACAGCGAGACGACCAAGGCCATCCGTAGCTGGGACCGGTTCGTCAACAACAGCAACAACTATGTTGACAAGGATTCGGATTTTCTCGTCATCATCGACAGCATGTGCAGTAAGACTCAAAGCGGCCACCTAATGATCCCCTAGTCCATGATGATACTGAAACGATGCCTCGTCAACTAGATTTGGACCTCTTGTACTACGCAGGCCACCACGCTTCTTCCCAGCACCTCATCGACATTGCCACCACGCACGCCCACACCATCCGCAAGACGCACCTGCGCCCCGTGCCCGGGGGCTCCAAGCACCCTCTGTACTCGACGTGCCACGTCGCCAACCTGTGTCCCCAGACGGGCGCCATCCGCGAGCGCCTCACCGCGCAGGGCTACTCGGCCGCCTCGACCTGGTCGCGCGGCCAGGCCTGGGCCATTCTGGGCTTTGCCCAGACGCACGCCTGGACGCGGGACCCGGCGTTCCTCCGCACCGCCCGCGGCCTGGCCGACTACTTTCTCCAGCGGCTGCAGGCGGCGCCGGCGTGCACCGAGCGCGAAATCCGTCCCGGCGTGCGCGCGGGCCGGCTCGTGCCGCTGTGGGATTTCGACGCCCCCGTGGCCGAGGCGAGCCCGCTGCGCGACGCGTCGGCCGCTGTCATTGCGGCCAACGGACTGCTCCTGATTGCCCAGGCGGTGGCCGCCGAGGGCGGCGCCGACGCTGCCGCGCTGTTTGAAAAGTACCACGGCGCGGCGGTGGCGATTGTGAGCGACACGATTGCCCTGTGCTACGCGCCGGATCGGGTCGAGCTCGTCGGGCAGCAAGCGGCCGGCGCTGGATCCGTCAGCGTGGTTGCGAGACAGGCGCCAGACTCTGAGTCGGAGTCGTTTGAGTGTATCCTGAGATGCTCGACGGCGAATTTCAACCAAAACTGGACAGACAGGTATGCGGACCATGGACTGGTGTATGCAGACTATTACCTGCTGGAATTTGGAAATAGACTGCTGCAGTTTGGCTATGCATAAAGGGGACTGTATTCGGACAATGTTATGAGTGCTAGATTATCTACAGATATTTAATGTCCATGTTGTTGAATACTACAGTTTTTTTAGTCGTCGTTAGATACTACAGTTCCTTTTGGTCATCATCATCATGGGCACTGGTTGGTACAGCTACGGCAAAAAAGTCCTGTATAAAACCCGATTTCCCTGTAAAATATATAGTTTTATATAATTCCTCTTAAATTCTAGATTATAAATATAATATTATAAAATATATAATTAAATAGACCTTTATAAATATTATACTTTTATTACTTTACTATCTTTTTATTTATTTCTTTTAAATTCTAATAAATCTAAAAGTTAAAGTTCTACTTTTTTTTTTTTTAAAAAAAAAAGGTACTTACTATAATCTACTATAAGTCTATAACTTTTTTTTTTCTTTCACCTTTGAA
>JAAHCF010000778.1:0-16613 GCA_038367545.1 Beauveria asiatica | reverse complement strand
AAAAAAACACCGCCCACATCCACCCCCCTTCCCCAACACAGCTTTAGTTAAAAAAAAAAAAAAAAAAAAAAAAAAAAAAAGTCCGACACCAACACGCGACTAGCTTTCTCCGCACCCGCCGCCTTTTGGAATTACTATCGGTTGTACCAACCTCGCTGGCCATGCCTCCTACGCTCGCGCGTGGCGCGCTCCTGCGGCGACCAAACGCCCCCAACGCTGGCGTCTGCCGCTCCTGTCGCCGACGACTAGCCACGACGGGCTCCTCCTCGGCGCCGCCCAGGCCGCCCGCCGCGGGCCTGGCCGAGCTGTCATCTCGACGCGTCCTCGCCGTAGCCGGGGCCGACGCCACCAAGTTCCTGCAGGGCATCGTCACGCAAAACGTTACCGCCGCCGCCGCCGCCGTGCCAGGAAACGGCCGGCATCAGCAAGCGACGACGACTACTCCGCCGGAGCCACGGATCAATGGATTCTACGCCGGCTTCCTCAACGCCACGGGCCGCGTCATGCACGATACGTTTATATATCCCTTTCGCGGCGGCCGCAGTAGTAGCCTCGGCAGCGACGACGGCTTCCTCGTCGAGGCCGACGCCTCGCAGACGGCCCGCCTCGAAAAGTACATTAAGCGCTACAAGCTGCGCGCCAAGGTCAGCGTGCGCAGCCTGCCCCCCGACGAGGTCTCTGTCTGGCAGGCCTGGGATGACAGCGGCGGCATCGACACGCTGAGCCTGCCGCCCGGCGCCGACAGCCGCGTCGTCACGCTGCGCGACCCTCGCGCGCCGGCCATGGGCCACCGCATCCTGCAGCTCGGCGGCGGCGGCGGTGGCGGCTGCGCGCCGGACATGTTCGGCATAGAGCGCGCGTTTGAGGACGCGTACACCATCAGGCGCTACCTGCAAGGCGTGCCCGAGGGCCAGGAGGAGCTGCTGCGGGAGCAGGCGCTGCCGCTGGAGAGCAACATGGAGCACATGCACGGCGTCGACTTCCACAAGGGCTGCTACGTCGGCCAGGAGCTGACCATTCGCACCAAGCATCGCGGCGTCGTCCGCAAGCGCATTCTGCCGTGCATGGTGTACGACGCGGACCGGCCGGCACCGCAGACGCTCGCGTACCAACCCGACAGCGTAACGTCGGTGGTGGGCGGCGCGGCCGCGGTGCCCGCCGAGACGAGCATCGGACGGTTCGAAAAGCGCGGACGCAGCGCGGGCAAGTGGCTCAGGGGCGTGGGCAACATCGGGCTGGGGCTGTGCCGGCTCGAGATCATGACGGACGTGGTGTTGCCGGGCGAGCAGGCGGCCGCTACGTACAAGCCAGACGACGAGTTTGTGCTCGAGTGGGGAGGGGACGATGATGTCAAGAGCAGCGTCAAGGTCAAGGCATTTGTGCCCGACTGGCTGCGCGCCAGCATGGAAGAGGGGCAGAAGAGGTAGATGACTGTGTATACCATTATATCTGTAAACTACTGCATACTGTTTGTAGGCACGTGTTCAACGCAATAGCAGGCTCTTGGCCCCTGGCGGCTACCATGCCCGCTCGCTATTCTCTCTCAGGGTATCTCTGGACTTGAAAATCCTCACATCTGCCGTCAACGAATAGTCTCTTCCGTTAGACCCGGGCGCTGTACCAGCTCGCTTGCGTCAAGTTTGGGCGATGGAATTCGGCCCCAAACGTGGCTCTAAACTCCTCACTACGGCGCCTGAAAGTATTATGTTAGTAACAGTCTCTCCTCTTGACATGACACAGGAGAGGCAACCTACGCTAGCAACTCAAAACAGTCGGCGTATTGCATGATGAGCAAGTCTGGATCCAGTCGTTGGGGTTCGTTGAAGTAGCGCGCTCGTCGCCAGCCGCCGTCCAAAACCCATCGCTTAATGGCACTGCGTTGCAAAGATATTAGAATGGAAGCGGAAGCGCAAAACGACTGTAGTTTAGGGTCTGGTTGTGCTCACTTGCGTCCTAGTCTCTTTTCGTCCGTAGTCCTTGGGGCTCGATGTGGTAAGGTTATGAGAAAATTGGGGTGTTCTTCTCGCATATGTCGAAATAGCTATTTTTGAGCAGTGTTGTTAGTATTTTTCCTGTGAACCTGTGCAGAGGGCGGGAAATAATCACTTGGCTATTCATGGTGTAGGACTTTCCGCACATTTCGCCGTAAGAGGTGACGACGAGATCGCAGACTTTCGTGTTGACGCTCGAAATGACGGCAATATCGCTTGGATAGATCGGACCTTGTATTGTTAGTACGAAAGTACCTTGAGGGCCTCCTCCATTCGGCCTCTTACCGTGGTGATAGCCATAATGCGTAGGGTTCTCAGCCATTAGAACTTCAACACCGACACGCTTAATTATTGCCTGAAGCTCCATTTTGACTCTTTTGAACTTGATCAAGGGAAGATGTCTATCTTGACAAAGGACAAGCCGAACTGTGTTTGTTTGCAGTCTTGTTAGCACTCTGAAGACAATCTGAGCATGACATGACTTGCCACGCGGTGGTGACGAAATTGATGCCGTTCGCGGTTCTATCGCCAGAGGCAAGCACTGCACTGCTGTTGACGGTTAACAGGGTGTCTCATCACTTGGAACATGATGTACAGCCAGAAAAAGATTACCATGTACAAGTTTTTAAGTATGCGTCTGTATTTCTGATCATAAGTCCTTGCGATGCCAAGTCAATTCTCGACATGTTGTTGTTACATGTAGTTATCTTGAGAAGCCGCTCTGGTGTTTTGCAGGGGACTCCACTCCACCCACCAAGTGCTCCTGCAGTTGTAAGCATCATCAAGCGATCTCGAGCATCGTTCTTGCTACTTAATTAAGTGAAAATCTAAATAAATTTCATTTAATACTTTAACTATTTCTTTATTTTTTGGTATTTATTATATAATTAATTTATAGCTATACTATCTTTAAATCTTGGCTTAAAAAGTGGGCATTTTAGGGGAATTTAGGGGAATTTAGGGTCGTGAGCGGAATTACTTACGACCCACTGTACTTTCAGCTCCATCATGTATATTTACCGTATACGGATACTCCGTAAAGATTCCCGAAATAGTAAACCGGAATGGTCAGCACAAAGTGGCACGGCCACAGTCGATTGAATGCATGGCCTTGCAAGCCATAGTCAGCATGGTCAATCAATTTCAGCCGCTCTATTACCGACATCTCGTTTCAGTATCAAATTTCAGAATGAGGACAAGGCTGCGCAGAGCGACGCGCCCGTTCTGCAACCCCTTGAAAAAATGTATTCTACGCCGTGCCAGGCAAGGCTCCCTGTAGCATCCCCCCCCCCCATGCGTTGGGCTGTCTCCAGGCGTCGCATAAGCAAGGCATAAATAACCCTGGAGTTACTGCCAATTTAGCAACCTCGGATGAAAAAATGAAATCCAGCCTGATCATGTCGATTACATTACATAGATCTAAACTTGCTTTTTGCTCACCACCCGGATGAAAGTGTGGCAAAAGTCAAACTTGACGGGCGGGTTGAGGCGCCGGCCGAGATCATCTGGAAGCTTGTAAACTGGGTCAAGACACAACACAACCCATTGTTCTTTGCGTCCTTGCAGTAAAACAGGGACTGCACAAATTCTGCATGATACATGCTTACCCCTGACAGCAGCTGCAAGGCATTCACACACACATTGGGCGGGCACAGTCGGGCGTGAGATCGCCGAGGGCATCAGGGGTGGCGTGCTTGCGCCTCATTAGCTTATTGGACGAGCGGTACGGATTACGGATTACCAAGTAGTGCACTAAATAAATCCAATGGTCCGTTCCTGTCAGGGCACTTTCTTTCGAGGCTTGCAAGGCTACAATAGTCTCCGAAACAAGGGATCAAAGTGTGGCCTGGTGACCATTGTCGTTTTAGTGTGTCATGCCCAAGACGAATAAATCTGAATTGAGCATATATAAGTGCAAGTGGGTGAAGCTCTGTGTAGCCGAGGTCTTATTTCTATGATCACATTGAAAGTGTGTTTCCTTTGATAAGCTTCACTAGTCAAGTTTCCTGTATTTCAACACTCTTCTCTCGCAACACCAATCTTCTGATACATTCTTTGTAATCTGTACATCAAAACATGCCCTCCACCGCTGAGCAGCCAACGCCTGACAAGGGCCCCAAGAAGCGAATCATTCTATGCTGCGACGGTACGTGGTTTGACAGCGACGATGGCTTCAACAAGGCAACGAGCAAAAACGGCGCCACTGTGCAAGTGGCCTCCAACGTGACTCGCATCTCACGCTGCTTCAAGCGCCGCTGCAGCGACGGCACTCTGCAAATCATCAACTATGAGTCGGGCGTGGGCACCGGCAGCAACACAATAGACACACTCACCGGGGGTGCTTTCGGCCTAGGATTGACACAGGTATGTATCGCCCGGATCAAGTTCTGGCTTGCGAGAGTTGCGCCTTCTAATGTCTATGCCTACCTTGCGCAGCGTGTCCGTGAAGCGTACGCCTTTCTCTGCGCCAATTATGCCGACGGCGATGAGATTATACTCCTTGGATGGTCTCGCGGTGCCTTTACAGTACGGTCCGTTGCTGGAATTATTGGCAAGCTGGGATTGCTTACCAGAGAAGGCATGGACTCGTTTGTGCCCGTCTTCAAGGATATGCAGCATTGGAAGGACGCCGCGTATGAGGATCCATTTCCCAAAACGCCCTTCCCCGACAAACCCAAAGGCGATGGCGCCGCCGACCTTTACCGTCAAAGACTTGAGAAAATGGGCCTCACACGTGTAAACCAGGCGAGCGGTGAGCTCATCAAGGTCAAGGCCATCGGCGTTTGGGATACCGTGGGCAGCCTCGGCATCCCCAGAATCGGATGGCTAGACGCACTCGGCATTCGAGCTGCAAATAACGAATAAGTCCTCTCCGGGTTGTACCTCTCTCTGTTGGAGTAGCCAGACTGACCTTTTCTACGTTCAAGTGGCATGACACCGATCTCTCCGACCGCATTGAGCACGCCTTTCAGGCTTTGGCCCTAGACGAAAGCAGATCGCCATACTCACCCGCAGTATGGGAACGACGGCCCGAGAACAGACTAACAACCGATCTGCGACAAGTCTGGTTTCCCGGCACACACGGAAACTGCGGGGGCGGAGTTGAAGATGTCGGCATGGCCAACATCACACTGACTTGTAAGTCAAACCCCTCCGCCGGATTTTGTCTCGTCTCCCACACTAACACGCACACAGGGATGATGGATCAGATGGCCTCTGTCGGCGTAGAATTCTTCGCACCGTCGGTTCTGCGCATCATTTCCCAGCAGCTCCGGCAGTACGAAATCAAGGCTGAGCAAGTAGCCGCTCGCACCCGCAAAGCACCACCGCAATGGGCCGTCGGCACCATCTTTGACGCAAACGCGCCCTTCCGGCCGTGGTCCATGGGCGCGCTGCAGAAGCCATCGAGCGCCATCGACTGGATCACCGGAAAAACCGCGCGCACGCCAGGCCAATACCGCCGAATCGACCCGGCTACCGGCGACAGTCGGCACGGGCCGTTCCTGCTCGACACCAACGAGCGCATCCACAGCTCCGCGCGCGTCCGCCTCGCGTGCCGCGGCCTGGGACTAAACGACGGCGGTGACTGGACAGCGCCGACGCTGGCTGCTTGGCGACTGCGCCGGACGACGACGCAGTTCGCGGATCCCGTCCCGCGCGATCCGCTCTGGGACCCGGCCAACCACGAAAAGATCCCGGCGCTGGCGGCGCCGGCCGAAGAATGGGGCCGCAAGCCTAATGAAGAAGAGGGCGAGCGCTGGATATGGGAGTATGCGGGCCCAGATGAGCAGGCGCCGACCGACAAGAGGCAGAGGGTGCTTGTGGAGGAGCCGCTGGGCCCGTACGAGCGGTTCCTGCTGAACCAGGTGGGCGGCACGCCCAATGTGTATGTTTTCGCAGAGGGAAAGGACATGTGTGACAGGATGTCGCAGAATAAGGGACGCGAGCAAGACTCGGAGACGGAAACGGACATGCCGGCGGCAGAATGATGCACCACCAAGCGGGAGACTCCTGGACGATATACCCATCTGTTGTATTGTTTTAGCGGTCGATCTTCTCTTGTGCTGTATTCTACTTGTATTGAAAGCAGAAACTGGTGGCTATAGATAAGCCGGTCTTGCTTGGCTGCCCCTTGATTGGATCGATTCATGCTCGTGTGCTTTCGTGGGCGCGAGGTAAAGTGCCACGGAGCGTCGACGTCGTATAAATAGCTGTACAGACGTATAGAGGATAAGCAGTGTTAGTTTGTTAATGTTTGCCACTTTATATACACGGATTGTATTAGCTGCACGGTTTCGAGGAGCAAGGCTAGCAGCGATGGACAAGCCGTCCCCGGACGTAGACTCGGGCTATGTTTCGATCATCGCCTGTCATGATAAACTTGTCTAGCATCGTTCGCATAGTATCGTTCTGCTCCAGTGGCGCGGTAACGCTGCTCCTTGCGTCAGTCATATCAACCAGGAGCGCGTCAAATTGTTTCCCAACTTGAAAGTCGCCAATCTGATTGCCAAACCCGACAACGTGAGCACCACCAATCGTAGCCATGTGAAATGCCTCCTCCATTGTGACCGCAGAACCGCCATCACGCGCATCGAGAAAATCACGGGCAAATGAGTTTACTAAAGAGTGGCGCATAGCATTGAGCATGGAAATAGAGTAGCCGCCGCCAGAATCCGTGCCCAGGCCGACTTTCATGCCGCGGTTCAAAAAGTCCTTGATGGGCGCGGCCATGAAGCCTCCGCCAACTGTCATGTTGGAGGTTGGGCAGTGCGCGATGCCGCATTTGATATGCTGCAGCCTTTGCGTCTCGTAGGGTGTCATGATGGTGCAGTGGGCAAGGATGGAGCGTTCATTGAGGAGCTTGAACTTTTCGTACAGGTCGGCCTCGTTGGTAAACTGCGGGAACAAGGACCTGGTAAAATTATGTTCTTGCTCGGACTCGTTGAAATGTGTCTGAATGGCCATTGTTGGGTTCTCCTGGGCGATTTCTCCGAGGCCTTCGAGCAAAGATTCGTCGCAGCATATAGCGAAGCGCGGCGTCAGAACGTGCCGAAGAAGCTCGCCTTTGGGATCGAGGTTCTTGATGTGGCGTATGCAGTCGCGTGTCACTTGAAGCGACTCCTCGACGCTAGCATCAACGTAGAAATCTGGAGCGTTGCGAGCCATGTTGCACTTTCCCACCAGCGCACGCTGGCCCTTTTCCAAGCACACATCTGCGAGGATTCTCGTAGCCTCGCCATGAAGTGAGCCGTAGTAGCTTGCGGTGGTGACCCCTTGACGAAGCATGCCGCCAACGACCATGGGATATACTCTTCTCGCGTGACTAGGATCCTTGAAGAGTGATTCGTTGTGAAAAGCAACTTGATTTAGCCATTCGAGGATATGGAGACCTTGGCCCTGCCCACGATGGAGCCACTGCGGTGCATGGTTGTGCGTATCGACGAAGCCCGGCATGATGAACTGTCCCTTCTTCAACTCGGTCATGACAATTTCGGAAGCATCGAGCGCCTTCATTTTCTCGGAGACTCTATCGCGTTGAATACCATCTTCGAGGACAACGATTGTCCCGCGGTCGTCGACCACTAGCAAGGCGTTTTCGAGGATGGCAATTTCTCTCAGGCTCTTGGAGTGGATGACAGTGCCGTAAAAGGCCTGACTCAAATTGTATGCTGGCATTCTGAGATGGTTGATTCTCTATGCATGTCATGAAGAAAATCAGGCTGCGATGGTGATAAGAGGTTGGTGTAAGAGGAGGTACCTGTGATCTGGAGTGGGGTAGCACATCTTGCCGTTCTTGGCCACAGTGCTACGGTCGAGAGCCTTATTCCTCCGGTGTGGCTCAATCTGTACTATCGCCTGAAACTCGTAAGAATTATTCGCCAATTTGACTGGTATCTTGTTGCAGAAAACCACAGAGCCGCCCCAACAACTTGCGTGTTGAAGATGAGATGGCGCAGTGGAGCTGTTGCCTGGACGGTGGCGCCCAAGGCCCCTGCGGATTGCCAGACCTTCAGCGCAACAGCGTCACGTGCAGGCGGCTACATGGTCAGCGTTTGCAGCATCCAGCACTGGTTCGACACAACAACCACGACGCAAGAGACGGATCTGCACCGCAAATCATACACGGTGCTGCGGGAGGTCTGTAAGAGGTTACTGAGGAGATTTTCGAGCCTGCAATTGACATCTTTACCCCTGCCGGCCGTCGTATCTGAAGAGTTTTTCATTCCGAATTATGAGCGACGACAACAAAGATGCGCTGCGGTTTGCAGCCGAGTATGCCGAAAAGAATGTCGACCTCTACGATCTCCTCGGTGTAGATGCTCTCACGTCCAAAGATGACATTCGCCGCGCCTGGCGCAAGCGCTCCCTCGCATACCACCCCGACAAGGCCGGCGACAAGTTTGACCCGGAGAAGTGGGAGCTCTTTGAGCGCGCGCGCGACATTCTCTCCGACGATAATGCCCGTGCTACGTACGATGCGGCCATGAAGGCCAAGCTGCTGCGGAAGCAGGAGCGGGCGGCTATGGACAAGGAGCGCCAGCGCTTTGCCGACGACCTCGAGGCCGCAGAGAATGCAGCGCGCCAGCAGCAGCAGGCCAAGCAGCAAAAGGACACGGAGATGCTGCAAAGGGAGCGTGAGAGGCTGGCAGAGCTGCAGCGCATGCGGGATGAGGAGAATTCTCGGCAGGCAGCTGCGGCGCAGGAGATGGACGACATGGCGGAGGCGCGCCGCCGCCTCAAGGAGAGGAAGGAGGAAAAGGCGAAGCGCAAGGAGGCTAAGGAGCGGATGAAGTCTAGCTCTCTGTATAAGAAGCAGGAAAAGGGTCCCGCGAATGGTGCTGTGGATGTCCCAGGAGACTTTGCCGTCGAGATAGATGGCCAACGGAAAATGTACTGGGAACTCGTCTGCGAGAAGCTCAAAGCTCGACAGGCACTGACCGACATGAATCAAATGGGAAATGGAGCAGACATGCAGGATGACATTATGCAAGGTCTACAGCAAACCATGTCTACGGCCAAGCAGCGGATATATGACGCAGAAATCGCATACCAGCGCGAAATCGGAACATCTTGAGATGGCTTTGATTTTTTTTTTCTCCGAGAACAAGGACAATGACTACCTACTCGGATCCGAGTTTCAACACACGGACGGCATTTAACCCCATGATGGCAGCCGCGGCGCCGGAGCCTTCTCCAACGGCTTTGTTGACAGCTTGGGCATTCAGTCGGGAGCTATCCCAAGGACCCTGCTCGTCGTCTTCAATTGGCGGAAAGAATGGATGATCCGTGCCAAACATGAGTCTATCTGCCCCACTGGATGCAATCGCGGCCTGGAGCCCAACTTGGGAGTAAATGACGGCATCGAGGTATATCTGCTCCTTGAGCACCGTCCAAATTGTGCGTCGGTCCTTGGGAACCTTGCCTGTTTTGACCAGGTGTCCGTCATGGATAATGCAGCTCTCAATGCGGCCGGCGAGGAACGGCAGCGTGCCGCCGCTGTGAGCCAGGAGCATCTGGAGGTTGCACACCTGGTCAAACACGCCGGCCATGTACATGCGAGCGACAGCAATCGTGGTCTCCATGGGAAATCCAAGCGCCAGAGGAAGTACGTGGCCGTATTCCTCGCCACGGGGTCCATACACTTGATTGGGCAGGCCGTAATGCGGATGCAGAAAGACGAGCAGGTTGGCATCGGCCACGGCCTTGAAAATAGGCAAAAGATTGGGGTCATCTAGGCCCTTGCCAAGGCCAGAGGTGCCCAAAATGATACCGCGGCAGTATTTGAGCTTCCTGACATGCTCGATGGAGGCCTTGATAGCGTCTATGGGGGCGCTCAGGGGAAGGGCAGCAAAGAAAAAGAGGCGACCGACGTGCTGCGTGCACATGTGTGAAAATTCCGCATTGACAGAGTCGGCGATGGCTGCTGCCTCGGACGGGTCCAAGAAATCAAACCACGGGTTGGCGAGGGAGATGACGGAGACGTTGATGGCGTTGGTGTCCATGAAGTGCATCTTTTGGGCCAGCGAGGCAAAGTGCGTGGTCAGCGGCCGGCCAGGAAGCTTGGCGGTGGGGTCTTTGAGGGCGGCATCGAGAGAGTCGAGCTCAGAGGACAGGAGAATGAGGCGCGGCTCGTCGGCCTGGGGAAACTTTCTGACGAGTGGGATGGTGGCGCGCTTCTCGAGCATGGCAATGTAGGAGGGCGGGTACATGTGGGTGTGGATGTCCACGACGGGGTTTGGGGCCGCCATGGCGACTGTCGAGGTCTGGTGCGACGTGGTCTCTGGCTGAAGGAAACGTGGATCGGAGGCTGGAGAGCAAAGAATTCGTGAGAAGAAAATGTAGAGAGGAGCAAGTTTCATGCTGGCAGTGGTGGTTGTGATGTGATGGTGGTGGACGAGGCGTTTCCCCCGGGAGCTGAAATTTAGCTATTGAATTTTGAATTTCTAATCCGTACTCATAACCAGGATGTCTTTAGCTAATCAGAGCATAGTATTTTAGGACAATCCCAAAGGTACATGGCACACGCCTTACAACCGCGCGCCGTCTACCGTAACAACGCCGCCAACAACGCCGCCAACAACGCCGCTAGCAATGCCGCTAGCAACGCCGCTAGCAACGCCGCTAACAGCACTATAGAGGCGCTATAGAGGCGGCCGCTTAAGGCGTCGCCAGAGATATAAGTAATACGTAGAGAGAGTAACAGCGAGAGTGATAGCAAGAGTGTTAGTAAGAGGTGATGGGAGATCTTAGGGAGATGGTGAGAAAAAGGCACGATTCTATCCCTTTAACTGTGGAGGAGGAGCAAGCAGGTAACTTGGAGGGATTCCGTCTAACCAGGTATCTGAAAAAACGCGATACTTTCAGCGGCACAGAAAATAGCCTGTATTAGAGGTACTATGGCGCAGGAGAGTACCAAGCCCAACTTCCTTGGCCGGCAAATTAACATGTGCTATCTAGTAACTTCCTTATCTCTCTTCCCTATGGATCTTGTGAGTCGTGAGTCGTGACCAGCTTGCTCCTCCTCCACAGTCAAAGGGATAGGGCTGCCTCAGTAGAAATTTAAAATTTAATAGCTAAATTTCAGCCCCCGTTTCCCCCCACTTGTTAATCAGCCGAGATACGGGGGAGGTACGGGGACGCGTCTATCGGCGATGGGGGCTATTATGGAACTAATTGAATCCTTGTACATGTGTATCACTGCAGAAGCGTCCTTTTCCCCGTCTCCTCTTTTATCTAGAGAAAGGATGCAAACCACAAACTTGGTAGAATGTCAAGCATCAATGCGTGCGACTATTGCCACTAGCCACTAGCCACTAGCCACGCAGAGCCAGTTGTCTTGCAGGTACTTGTGATGTCGATAGCCAAAAGTTCGACCCGCGAATCCTGTCGGCCATGTCCGACGCTGCGGTAGTCTAGAGTTGTGCGAAGAAGCTGTCACTAGATACGTATCTATATAGGTTTTGGTGTTGATTGTGTTATTACCCCTCCTCCAGAGTGGCAGAGCGGGCTTTTTGGTGGGTTCGGATCGCCCTCGAGTGGATGGGCTGACCCCGTCCACCCCCCCCCCCCCTCCTCTCATTCCAGTGCGTGGGATTGGATTGTCAATCTTTGTACAACCCAGCACTCGATTTTGTTATCTTGGGTGACATCAACGTGATACCTGACAGTTCCTATTCTGGTCTGGCCGCTTGATAGCTGAAGGATGGGTGGCTGTAAAGCCCATCTGATACTACATCATGGCAGCTAGAATTACGATACAACAAAACACCATGATCAAGTTGCACTACTCTGCCAATTTACTCTAAAAAAAGTCGCTTCTTTATAATCTTACCGTTCAATCTCATCATGAGCGCTGAAGCTGCCGTTCAGGACCAAGGGCTCGTCATCCCGGTACCGTTCCCCCACCCCTTCTTCGCCCCTCAAACTCACAACTTCCTTCCCTCATATATTTAGCTCATTGACTTTTCCCTCTTCCTCCACGGCTCCCCCGCCGAGCGCGCCGCCACCGCCCGCGCCGTCCTGCACGGCTTCCAGACCGCCGGCTTCGTCTACCTCGCGCGCCACGCCATCCCGCCCGCCGCCGTCGCGGCCGTCTTTGCGCGCTCCGCCGCCTTCTTCGCCCAGCCGGCCGCCGACAAGGACGCGCTGCGTCTGACCGACGCTGCCGCCAACCGCGGCTACCTGTGTCAGGGCCGTGAGAAGCTCGTCATTTCGGAGGGGGCGGCCGCGGAGGGGGCGGCGGACCTCAAGGAGAGCTTCGAGATTGGCCGCGAACCGCACGAGCGCTTCCGGAACCACTGGCCGGCACGAGGCAAGGTGGATGGGTTCCGCGAGGAAATGATGGCCTTTTTCGAGACGTGCCAGGAGCTGCACGTGCAGGTCATGAGGGCCGTCGCCGTGGGCCTCGGGCTTGACGAGACGCACTTTGACGGCTTCGTCGACTGCGCGGACAATACCCTCCGACTGCTCCATTACCCACAGGTCAAGGCGAATGTCTTTAAAGATAAAGTCGGCCAACTCCGCGCCGGCGAACACACTGTAAGATTGAAACTTTCCCTTCCTTCCCTTCCCTTCCCTTCCCTTCCCTCTCCCCAAAAGCTTTGTACATAGTGTCCGACAAACACCAACAAACAACCCCCAACAAAAAACACAGGACTATGGCTCCGTCACGCTGCTCTTCCAGGATGACCGCGGCGGCCTGCAGGTCCGCTCGCCGTCGGGCAAGTTTGTCGACGCCACGCCCATGCCCGACACCATTGTCGTCAACGCCGGCGACCTCCTCGCGCGCTGGAGCAACGACACCATCAAGAGCACCATTCACCGCGTCGTCGAGCCCCCGCACGACGACGCCGACGACGACGGCGACGTCGTCTACCCTCCGCGCTACAGTGTCGCCTACTTTTGCAACCCAAACGCCGACAAGCTGATTGAGGCCATGCCGGGGACGTACGCCGACGAGGCGGACAAAAAGTACGAGGGCATCACGAGTGGCGACTATCTCTTTCAGCGACTGGCGGCCACGTACTAGGTGGCAGTTTGTTAATGTAAAAAAAAAGAAGAAAAAAATCGAGTGCAACTTTTTATCCAAATTTTCTTTACAAAAATTCATTCTTCTTTTTCAAATGACATGTTCTTGCTCTTCTTGCTGCGGCTTCATGTATCCCTGCTTCTGCAGCCAGGCCGCCAAGGAAGCGCGTTCTCTCTCGCGGAACCGGCTCACGTTGAGGATGCCATCCTTGACCTTTGCCAGCGTCATCGCAAACCCGTCCGTATTCTTGTCCGCGAAAAACGCATCGATATCCTCCGCCTCTGCCACGTCGGTGCCCGCCGACAGGCACACGTCGAGCACGCGGCCGACGGCCTCGGACGTTCCCATCTTGGCCACCACGGCGTCCCAGTGCGTCTTGACGTGCTCCCACTGCAGACGGCGCGCCGGCCACTGCCTCGCCAGCATCGCAATGGCCGGGCGCATATCCGTCGGCCGCAGCGCCCGCCGCCCCGCGGGCGTCGTCGTCGTCGTCGTGGTGCCGTAGACGAATGGCAGGACGAGGCGGCGCATCACGTCGGGATCCTGCACCATGCACATGGCCCGCACGAAGCGCACGCGCGATTCAATGGATACCGACTGCTGCCACTGGTCGATGAGAGCTGGCACGGCGTCAGCGGGCGAGGCCTTGGCGCCGGCGGCCCATACGAGATGTAGCAGTGAGGGATCAATGGTGAGCTTGTCCGGGTCTGCGGCGTATACCGTGTTCATGTGCAGAGCAGCTTCTCGGACGCTAGAACAACGTTTTTGTTTAGAAAACCGGCTCCACGGATGAGAGAATTCAGGGCAATGCTCCCCCCCAAACGTACCTGGGGCTCTCGCAGAGAAATGCCGCTTCCAAGATGCTCCGTCGAAGCTCCGCCCGCAGGTGCGACTCCCCCGCGGCCGCGGGCTCCCAGCCGAGACGCTGCACCATTCTGCCAACGACGGACCTTGTCAGGGCTTGGATGCCCGGGAAGATGTCGGCGTCATTGTTGAAGCGCTGCCCGAGCCGCGAAAAGTCGCGCAGCATCCTGAGCCATACGTGCGGCGGGCTCGTCTCGTCGGCAAAGGCTTGCATGAACCCCAGCAGCGCCACCGAGGACCCGGGGCCAGAGAATGCCAGCGCCGATGCCGAATTCAGAATTGTGATTTTTTCTACAGCGCTCATCCTGTCCTGCTCCTGGCCGAGTTTCGTCAGGTGGTCTTGAGGGTACTCGACGCGGTAGAAGCCCGTGCCAGAGCCGTTGAACGAGTACAGTTGGTCTGGAGCTGGAGCAGGCATGGTCATAGTCTTGTCTGAAAGTGACAAGTTTATAACCGGCGCCTCCTTTTCCGCAAGGCTTCGGAGCCCGAGCGGAATCCACCAAACCGTCTCGTCTTCCTCGGGCTTCATGTCGTCAACGGCGAGAAAGCGAGACTGCCTCAGGGTCAGCTGGCCAGCCTCCTGGGTGACGGTCAGCACCGGATGGCCCGTCTTTTCGATCCACGGCTTGATGTTGGCGACAATGTCGTCGCCCGAGGCCTCGCCCAGAGCCCGCCAGAGATGCTCGGCCGTGGCGTTTCCGTGTCTGTTTTGCTTGAGGTAGCTGGACACGCCAGACAGAAACGCCTCGACGCCCATGTGATTTGCCAGCATGTTGAGCACCGCGCAGCTCTTTTGGTAGCTGATCTGGTCAAATACTTGGTGCACATTGCGCGCGTCTGGAACATGTGCCAGGATGGGGTGCGAGGACCGCATGGCATCCCGTATCAGAGCGCCCTCCATGCCCTCGCTCATGAAATGTTCCCATATGTTCCAGTCGGGATGCAGATGATGGACTGCGTAGTTGCCAGCCCAGGTTGCGAAACCCTCGTTCAGCCAGAGCTCGTCCCACCAGTCCATGGTGACCAGGTTGCCAAACCACTGGTGGGCTACTTCGTGGGAAACAATGGATGAGATCAGCTCTTTTTTGGTTGACGCGCTCGTCTTTTCGTCAAAGATTAACTATCGAACCATGTTAGCTTGTAGACCTGTGCTCAATATATACGCACTCACAATATTAGCTTTGCCGGTAATGAGGCCCCAGTTCTCCATGGCTCCGAAAGAAAACTCGGGAATTGCCAAAAGGTCCATCTTTGCCAGCGGATACTCGATATCAAACGTCTCTGAAAAAAAGTCTAGCACCTTGGCCGCCTCTTCAATCGCAAAGCGACCTTGCTGCTCCAGGCCGGCCGTCGCGTAGAATCGCACAGGGATCTTGCTGCCGCGATACTCGTGGGCTGTCAAGGTTTCAATGTACTTGAGGTCGCCGACGGCCCAGGCGAGCAGGTAGGTGCTCATGACGGGCGTCGTCTCAAAGCTCACTCGCTTGCGGCCCTCGACGGTCGCTTCCGTGGCCGCGACGGGCATGTTGCTAACGGTCGTCTGGTCGGCTGGCAGCTCAATATCCAGAGAAAAGGTGGCCTTCATGTTGGGCTCGTCAAAGCACGGAAATGCGCGGCGCGCGCCGATGGGCTGAAACTGCGTACACACAATACAAGGCGAGCCATTTTCGGCCCGCGCGACCGAGGCGGGTGGCTCGGAGAGCGCCTTGTATTGCGCGCGGTAAAATCCCATCGACTGCGCGTTGAGGGTTCCCTTGTAGTTGATGACCAGTCTGTAGGACCTGGCGATGAGAAGCTCTTGGTCAAACGAGATTGTCACAGAGTCGTCATTTTGACAGCAGGCAGTCGACTGCAGAACCCGAGGCGCCTGGCTATTGCTGTCGTACAGCTCGGAATGAATAATATCGAGTTCTTCTGCATTCAGAACAATACTGCTTGTTGTCTGCGTGATTTCTACATCAATGCTACAGAGAGATTAACGGTGCCGTCCGGTATAGATGGCATGGCCAGACTTGCCTGACGGTGCCTTGATACGTCCATGCTTGAAAGTCCAAGTCTTTCAGAGAGAGCTTGTAGTGGGACGGTTTGCAATTGCGAATCAGAGTAATCCTGTCTGCCATTCTGAAGGGGGACACGTTATTTTGAGACAGATGTGCGAAAAGACAAAGTTGATGCTGGTCAACATGTGTCGCATTTTACCCCACCATATCCTGACGTTGGTTATTAGACGGCGTGCATCGTGTAAATGGATAACTAGTGGGCAGCAGCAGCCACCAAGGAGACTCGAAAGTGTTTTCATCACCATTTTCATGGCACCAGGTGTATTTGTTGAAAGTTGCGGTGAGCTTTCCGTCTATTATCAGTCGACTGTTCTCTGTCCCAATCCTTTGCTGGTAGGTTGGTGGATAGATTCACTACCTTTTCACAGAAACTATCCAAGAGGCAGCAAAAGCGCATAATCACAGCAAAATATAAAGAGCGGAATAATCTGCAACTCGTTAGCTCAATATAATGCGGTTGAAGGAGCAGGCACCTCTCTCTGCCCAGCGCTTCAGCCGAGGCCAACAAAAAGCACCCCCAACTAAGTATCATGTCATCTCCTGGCCCACACCCAAAATTTAGCTCCAGCTCTTCCAGCTCTTCCAGCTCTTCCAGCTCTTCTTCCCTCATCGTCCGTCTTCTCTTCAACAGCACCACCGTCGTTTGCATTCAACCCCCCCCCCCCCCCC
>JAAHCF010000777.1:0-16628 GCA_038367545.1 Beauveria asiatica | reverse complement strand
TTTTTCGAGAATCGGGCGTTGATAAGAGTAGTAGTAATAATAATAAAGGTTAACAAGACTGGGGGCGCGGATATAAGGCGCCAGAAAGGAGCTAGGAGCCGTTCGGCGCGCGACGCCATTCCCGAGGCCAAAAAAGAAGCACAGACGAAGAAAATCAGCGTCACTTTCGTTCTAGAGCAAGGGGTAGACTGGGGTGGTGGTGGTGGTGGCTTGGCCGGCTTCCTGTTTGAGACATTGTCAACTGTCTCTTTTTCGAAACCTACCCCAACTTGGGCTGGGCTAGCGGCGGGTCGACCGTTGGACTTGAAGAACGAAGAGGATTCTGGTTTTATCCCAATGGAGGTTGAGAGAGGCGTGTGTGTGTGTGCGTGTGTGTGTGCGTGTCTTGGGATGATGTGGATGCCAAGAAGCCTCCACAAGGCCGTCAAGGTTGTTGCTCCAAAAAAAATAAAGAACAAGAATGAATATTTATCTCTCTATTTAATTTACCGAGTAGTGACTCGTGAGTAATAAGAAGCGGCGCTGCCGAGTCCATTCCGGTTGCGGGTGCATTGGATGGCTGCCCGACCTTGGGCCTGGCCCACGGACACAGAGTGATTTGATTACGTGGTTGTAAACTCTATTTAAAAGAAATCTCGCCTTTTCAGGTTTTGATGACGGTAACGGCAGATGTTCAGGCGTGTAGGGATACAAAGGGAAAAAAAAAGGGACTTGTAATATAATTCATTTTATGCTCCATCAGCCTGCAGCAAAGGAAAACAAAAACCAAGAGCCTTTGTCTTGTTCTCTTCTTCTGCTTCTTCTTCTTCTCCGTTTCCTGTCAATTCCCGGCCACAGGTAATAGGCTCGGCCCGCACGTGTGATGCGCGTAATTAGAAAAGGAAAAAGAAGCAGGGAAAAAAAAACATGTTGCGCGCTAAATAGTTGCTTTGTAGTTATCAGTTACCGCTCGGCTTCCGGCCCGGGACAGCACATACACACAAATACACACATGTACATGCGGTAGCAGCGAGATGGATGAGCAATAGTTAAATAGAGACAAATGACCGATTCTCAATGGAACCCCCCTTTTTTTGGACTCGACGACGACAACTTTTTGACAAGGTTCGAATCCGTTCCCTCGATGGCTCTTCATCCATGAACCTCGCGAGGCAACAGAAAGAGTAGACGGCTCTTTATACCGACCAGCAGTGCTTGCAATGCGTAGATACACATGTACAAGTAATCCGTACGACAAATTCGTACATGTCATGTCATCGTGGTGCATGAATCATTCCTTTAATCAGATGCGGGCCGGGTCCTCATCCGGGCAGCAATTTGAGGCAACGCTGCATGCTCCAAGAAAAAGAGAAAAAAATCAAATATATAAAGTCATTCCCTCCCTTTCCCTAAAAGCCCCCTGACCCTTGTCCAATTCTCGACAAGAATGTGGGTGGTCAGTGTTGTTGTTGTTGCTGTTGTTGCTGTTGTTGCTGTTGTTGTTGTTGGTGGTGTGGTTGAAATGACAAGCCGACGACCAGGGGGGAAAATACGAATATGCCTGCTCTCATGCAAAGGCCAATACCCCCCATGAAACTGGAGCCGCACACTCGACACTCTGTCTTTTTCCCTTTACGGATATTAAGAAATTATTAATTAATCACGATATTAAATAAATCAAAAAAAGAAAAAAAGAAAAAAAAAAAAAAAAACTTGCGCAAGTCAAGTCAAGTCAATTCATTGTCCCTCGACACCCGTCTTCCCTGCAGACGCATGGACAGAAGCAAATGGAGACCTTCTGGCTTGCCTTGGCGAACCCATCCCCTGTCGATACTTGTGTGTACGGAGTAGTTGGAGAGATTTGTTCTTTTTTCGTTCCATTCAACGTCCTACGGCGGATGGCAGTGCTCTCATGGCTCTTTTCTCGTCTTTGGGGGGGGGGCTGTCTGTCTTGTCTCTCTGCCTCTCTGCCTCTCTCATCCCACTCTACTCGACGCCTGGACAAAGACAACTCTAATCACCGCTCGCTCGCTCTTCCGCCTCGTACAGCAGCAAAAGACCACACATCCTTGACACGCGCCGGCTCTTGCCTTGCCATCTTCCGAGAAGCCCAACCTCTTCCCCACCGCTCTGTATCTCTCTCTCTCTCTCCCAATCTTTCCGATACATAAAACTATATAAAGGTTCCTGGCGGAGGAGCGAAACGGTCGCTTCCTCTTCTCTCCCCTCGGCCACTTCTACATATAACCCCTTCCCCTCCCCCCAAAAAAAGGGTTGCAGCCGCGCTAGATATTCTCTAATCGCCCATATCAAGTCTATCAGCCACTTGCTCGTCTACTACTACGCCCACACAACCGCCAACCGTTCTCTCGTGCAACCCTTCCACCATACCTTTCCTACCTAGCTCAATCAAACTAAAAGATGACTACTCCCGGCGGTGGCTTTTATAAGTATCACTGCAGATACTTTACCACCGATGACTGCCCTTATTGGGTATTTATTAACAACTCGACCTGCGCAAGATGCCTTGTAAGTGTCTTTTTTACTTTCCCTCTCTCTGACATCGTCAGCTCTCTGGGCCACTCTGACCGTTGTTTGCGTCTCTCAAGGCCAGGGGTCGCGAAGACGAGCTGCCTCCAGCAGCGGCATGGACGGCATCTAGAGATGTCATGGCGCCGCATGTCAACGACGGCATCTTGCAATATGCCCACATGGATATTGCCGTGTCGGAACAGGGCGAGGAGAGCTTGGTCATGCGGTCCGAGACATTGCGTCCTCCTCCTCCCGCCATACCTGTCACGACCATGATGCCCGGAGGAAAGACTCTTCTGGCCACTACCCATTGACGAGTGGCGGCCACGGCTTGGGCTTTACGGCGAATTATTGCCAGAGGGTAATATTGATACGACTATGACGATTGAAAAGAAACCATGTTACAAAAAAAGTTTGGCGTTTATTTTCTTCCTTATTTGCAAACAAGAAATATTGACTTGACTTTATCACCATCGTTGAGATGGAGTTTCCACTGCCTTTGTTTTGCCGATTGTTTCTTACTAGACTAGCCATTCGCAGAATCAGGCACCTGGACTATACGGATCAATCACAAATTTGATATTAATTAATTTGACCCATCATCTGTTTAGTCTCCAAGCCATCACAAATCAAAGCTTTGGTCTGTCTTAGCTTCGACCATGATATGTCGTGTAACCCAACAAGACTGGCCGAGACCTGAATACACGCACCTCGGGACATTATTTCTCCTGTAATACTTGAACAATTAGGCAGCGCCTTTTCGTCTCTTCACATTTGCTGCCTGTTACGTTGCTTTTTTGTCGCAGCAAAGTGCATGCAGGCTGCTTACTGCACCGAGACCGAAGTGGCGCGGAGCAAACCACCTTTATCCGCGGTCTCAAGATTGCACCATCACAGTTACACTACCGCGCTTGCATGGCATGCGAACTAGGGATTCTCTCACCCTAATTTGTCCATTTTGCAGGTCAAGTATCTCATCACATTCTTAAATTTTTGAATCACTTGTACACCTTCATACTCGGTGTCAGGTGCCTGGTGCAGAGGGGGAGCCAAACGAGAAAGAGAGCCCGGATGCGCCACTTACAACACTGCCAACGTCGGTAAAGAGCCCATGTACGACTGGTTCCGTTTTCTTCGTCTCGCATGTGGCATCTTTCTGACAGATTGATGATTGATACCCATACAACTCAGGCTCCACGCGTCGTCTCCATGCTCGTTGCCTAAATCAACAGGCGAGGACCGACGCATATCTCGATGCACGAGACTGAGTCGAGACTGGGCCCGCCCCTCGCTGGGGTTACGGCATCATAATGACGGTCGGTGAAAGACGGAACAACCTCGGCCTTTGTGGCGGTCTAACTGTTGGTCTCCTGTCGCTTTGATCCTTATAATAATAGTCATGGACTTGGGGCAAATTCCATGTCTTCTTCCTTTGG
The DNA here is from genome assembly GCA_038367545.1 of Beauveria asiatica. Classification (NCBI taxonomy): domain Eukaryota; kingdom Fungi; phylum Ascomycota; class Sordariomycetes; order Hypocreales; family Cordycipitaceae; genus Beauveria; species Beauveria asiatica. The sequence goes on along the minus strand of JAAHCF010000777.1, from coordinate 12,681 downwards.
CGTGGCGTAAACAGGTGGCGGCACCATGACTGGCCGGCCGGCACGTCCTGGCGCGCCATTGGCTTCACTAATTGGTTACGCGTTAATACAGCACGACCATCAACCAGTTCCGCCAGCGTCCACGCGCTAAATAACTTGTATGGCCTCTTTTTGTCTCCAATCCCTCGAGCAACGCCCCCCGAGTCGTTTTCTCGAGTTGACTCGGCAAATCAAGTCGTTGGGCTTGCATTGTGCAACATGATAGGCTACGGCAGTGTGGCCCTCGGGATAAGCCAAAGCCGTCACGACCACAGTGGTGCCATGCGACCCATTGGCTTGCATGTCTCTGCGTTGCGACCAATATGTAATATCGGGTGTTTGAGCGGTAATGCGGCTACGGGCCGTTGGGCAGGGTTGGAATTTCACCGCGCGGCATGGAGCAAGGTCGCAGTTCCTAAGAGCTTCGGCAGACAAGTTGAGAGAACCTTATATGTTTAGGGATTGAGATGGGGTCTCTATTAACTAATATCAATTGTCTGTGCGGCGGAGAAACGGGGACTATCGGACCTGGTCTTTGATTAGGCTCATAATTCGGCAGTCAAACGGATGCTACATCGTCTGGTCGCGGCGGCTTACCAAACTTGGCAATTTGCCTTGCCCGATTTACATGTGGAATTTCCCTATTTTCATGTTAGCACGTCTCGCAACGTAAAGAGGTCAAGTGGAACTTATCCCCTCCAATGCGGGGGGTTGCCCCGTCCGACATTTCAGACGGCCGAGACAACCAGGACTACCCATATCCCGAGGCCTGTCCTTTCAAGGCGAATACTCAACACGAGAGCGCCGCAGAGCACATCTCAAGGGCGCATCCAGTTCCGCCAGCCCACAGCACCAGACAAGCACTAAACTTTGACTCCAACACGAGATGGGTCCCGACACTGCTTCTTGGTTCGGCCCCGGATGCGCGATTGAGCCCAAGTAGATGTAACATCACTCAGACCGCCCAATGCCCAAACCATAACGATTCGCTGCCGTCATCAGCCAAGTCCACCACCGAAACTCGGCCCAACCGTTACCACTTCCAAACCACAATGAGCTAGCTAATACCGACTGGTTCCGTATGTAGTGCACCGCCCGCAAGGACTAGTTTTTGATTCGTTCCCATCAAAACTCGCCAGGCAAGATGGAAAAGGGAAGCATTGCCGCACGCACAAAAGACATCCACAAAAAAACGCGCTTTCATCTCTGCCCGGGAATGTGCCCAAGTAGAGGAATATACTGATGCCGCGGGGCAATCAGCGGTGGACTGGCGCCTTCTACCACGTCGGACGGGGCTGACGCGAGGAAGCTAATGTGCCTGGCTGGACCTTCAGATTGACCACGAGATCACCGGAGCGAATAAGTGGCTCGAGGGGCATTCCGTAGTTCCGAGGTGTCTTCGGCAGTTGAGAGACTGAGAGTTCAAGATCCGAGAGCGTCATGAAAAGGCAGCGAGGGACGAGCAGCGTTTCTGCATGTGATCCGGGCAGTCTCTCGCAGCCGTGCCAAACATGATGTTAACACGACTTCCGGCAAGGAGAAGCTGGATAAACGCGGCGAAACGCCGTCTCTGTGTGTGGCCGAATTCAAGCTCAACTCAAACTCCTCTTGTCTCCATTATCAACTCCAAATCCGCACCGGACTTTTCAGACCGCACCACTCGATCGGTCGTGCTGTCAAACCACAGCACTGGTTCCGGCGGAGAAGAGCGGACGAGCGGTCTCAGGCCAGAGACTCTTACCAGCACGGCTCATGGCATCTTCTCCCTTGATCTGCTTCTCCAGACGGAAATAAGAAAAAGCAGCAACCGGGACGTCAGCAAGAGCCATTCTGTCAGGACAAGGGTCCGAATCATCAGCCAATCCAACTTTTCAGCGGGCAAGAGGCGTCCGAGAACCCTCGCGCAACGTAAAAGGCTGCCGACGACAAAGACACAAGACTTGTCACCAGAAGTATCATAAAGGGTTAAAGTTTCGACACGCATTCCCTCTGTGTCAGCCGGGCACCCCTGGCATTGGGTGCGTTGGACCCGCGGCGACATCCAATAGCGGGCTCGCAGCGAGGTCCTGATGCAGGCTCGGGGAGCAGCTCGCGCAGGCATCCGGGCCGTCATGGAGGGGTCTGCAGTAGACATTCCTTGCGGAAAATGCGAGCCGGCAACCTGTAGGGCAGGCGAAGGCGCACACTTTGGGTAGTTTGGTGCCGGGCCAGGGAAACCTCGCCCAGCGAACCAGTCGAAGCATTAGCAGCATCAGCGCGATGGAAGATGAATGGTGAGTAATGAAGGAATTGGCGGGCGGAAGCTAGACCTCAAGTTGCGAATGCGGGCTTCAGCTACATTGCTCGTCGTTGAAGAAAGTGAAGTGGTTGAGTTTGAGACGCGTCCTGGGAGACGCGATATGTATAGCTGGGCGCACGGGCCATGCGCATCCTGGTCCACGATTCACTGTTACGGTGTCACCACGGCATGCGTGCCACAACGTTTACACATTTGCGAGATTTGCGCGAAACTATGGGCAATATGGGCATCTTTAATTAATCGAATATCAAGATTGACTCAAGATAGGTATCAGCTTCAAGCCCCGCGGGCAATTTTCGTTTTCCTCAGTCGCGAGTAATCGTCTGGTTGAGCTAGCGCCACACCTCGGCCACTAGCCACACTTCAACACTGTGGCTGACTCATGGACGCCTGAAGCTCTGTTTGTCGCATTAGAAATCGCCTCCTCCAACATTGGTTGTGAACATGTCTTTCTAATCACTCTACGCATTCTGAAATAATTTAAATTCGCTTCATTGCTCCATGGCTGACGCTCCCAGCACGCAAGAGCAAAAGCCAAACTTGATACAAGAGATCATCGATGTAGGCAAAAAAGCCTTCAACCCGGCCAGCGATGAGGTCACTCGAGACGCTGGACGTCAGAAATACGATGAACTCGTAGAAAAGTATGTCACGGAAGTTTGATAAGTAGCCCACGTCATGAATCGAGGCTCACATGTTTTTGTTCCACCCGCAGGGTCGACACCTGGACGCTTCTTCACGCCCTCAATGCCCTCATCAAGCCCGACGTGGTCCCGCCATGGCTTCGCCAACCGCTCCTGCAGACCCTAACGCTGCTCCCGCTGCGCCCCGACGGCGTCCGCGGCACGCTGGAGCTCGTATTCTCCGTGCACCCGAGCAACGTCGGCCGCGCGGATTCGTCCGGCTCGGCGGCGGGCGGTCAGGAAGCACAGCCGCAGAAGCAGGGCGCCAGCATCACGCACGAGGCCGTCGCCGTGGCGACCAAGCTTCTCTCGTCCGTGCCGGCCGGAATGACGGCGGAGGCGTGGTTCGCGGGGATCTCGGGTCAGGTCTTTGCGTTGATGGACGGCGCGGCCGGGCCGGATCTCGCGCGCACGGCGGCACAAATTGTCGGTTTCGGAATCCTCGGCAAAAAGGCGCTCGGTGCGCCTGGTGCGCCGGGGTGGAATGTGTATGTGCAACCGCTTCTGGAACGTGTCAATCCGTCGCTGAGGCAGGAGAGCTCCGTCCAAAAGGAGGAGGGGGAAGAGGCCAAAGTTATTGATCTCTCCAAGCCCAAAGTCCTGGTCGAAGCAGATGCGCTGCAACAGGGCATACAACGTCTAGAAGTTTTGGTCATGTCGAATCCATCGCCAGGTCTGTGCAAGAGAATACTCGGTCGTGTGATCTTGCAGATTTGGGCTCTTGCTTCATGGAGCAATCCTGGTGAGGCGGTGCAAAAGTCAGTACGCACTCCTGCAAAAAGGCTGTTACGGGCATATCTACAGCTATTCGGGAATCTTGATAGTGTGAAGCTCCTGATTACAAACCTCACTTGCAAGGGCTCGTCTACAACATCCAGGCCATCACAATCGACAACAACGTCATGGCGCTATACGACAACTGCCACCGGTGCGGTGGAAATCACAGCGCTTCCAGCTGCTTCGCAGCCACCAGACCTCGACTGGATGGATATCGAATACCGTGCAACCACCTTGGCAGAGTACATATCAGATGCCTGCTCGGCAGAAGACACATCTTCCATATTTCTGTCACTTCTACGGCGATGGGTAGCAACCGCAGAAAAACAGCAGAATGGTGGGGACATCAGCTTGGTCTCTCCTGTCGAGACCGAGTCCGGAACCCCCATGGAAGATCTCATGGAGGTCTCTGTTCTGCAGAAGCTGATGGAAAAGGCGCCGGATAAGCTCATCAGCCATTTCGACCAGCTCTTTGAGCTTATCACTCAGGTTTTGGAGGCAGATGCAAAATCTCCGCTCGGCGATGAAGTCGTCAATGTGGTGCTGAGCCTGATCAACTTGGCAGTCACAGCACCGACGTTTCAAAAGTCCGACATTAAGCCGCGGGAGCTGCAAGTCGTCGAGCAGTCGCTAGAAAGGCTGTCGCAAGAAGATAGACCGGATGTTTCTGGGACGGCGCGAAACCTGGGCATGCTGCTCCGGTATCGCGACGAACTGGATGACCCAGACGACAAGGGCAAGGGACCGTGTACTGCCAGAAAGGTCGAGGACCGCAAGACATACAACCTCGCCATGAGCTACATAACCGGTGACAAGGAGAACCCGCCGCCGATTGTCGCTGAGGGCCTCAAGCTACTATCCGGTCTCGTCCTGGCTGAAAGTCCAATCCTTGATATTACCGCAGTCGCCGTGCTTCTGTCCAATCTTTTAGCAGAAAACGAAGACTACATCAACCTACAGGTCGTCAAGCTGTTTACGCAGCTCGCCAATAAGCACCCGCAGACAACGATGCGGGAGATTCTAGATCATTATCTGGACGCACAAGAAAAGGCGACGACGGACACGCGCCTGCGCTTCGGCGAGGCCCTCGTTCAGGTTATTGAGCGGCTCGGCCAGATGTTCACCGGCGACGTCGCGCAGCAAACGGCCGAGACGCTGCTGTCCATTGCGGGCCGGCGCGGTCACCGGCCCAAGACGCTCGCACGGCAGGCCCGTGAAGAGCGCATGCGCAAGCTCAAGGACGAGAAGAAGAAGCGGTTGGGACAGGACGCCGTGGAAGACGAGGACGAGGACATGGAAGACGAAGACGAAGAAGCCACCGAGGAGGAAAAGGCCAACAACGACATCCTATCGCAGATCGTTCAGGGCTGGGAGAGCAAGCGCGGCAGCGAAGATGTGCGCATGCGTACCTCGGCGCTGTCCATACTCGGCGCCGCGCTCGAGAGCCACCTCGCCGGCGTCGGGCCCGCGCTCGCCTCAGCCACCGTCGACTTGTGCCTACACGTGCTGGCGCTGGAGCCAGAGCTCGACCGGGCCATCCTGCGGCGGGCAGCCGTCATTACCATACTAAGCTTTGTGCGCGCGCTCGCAGCCGCCCGGGAACAGTCGGTGTCGCTCGGCTTCGGTCTGACGGAGGAGAGCAGGGCCGACATTCGGCGGTCGCTCGAGTATGTCACGGCGACGGACAGTGATGGGCTGGTAAGGGAGCACGCAATGGACGTGGTCGAGAGCCTCGATGCGTGGGGGGCAATGAGCGTGCTCCCGCAAGGAACAGAGGCCGCCGGCCAGGGGCTGACAAGGATTGCGGGAGTTCGGGTGGACAGCGACCTGTTGGGCCAGCAGCAGCGGCCACGGCAGCGGCCAAGAATCGAGGAGATTGAGTAATAAATGAGGGTGTGTGCCGCGCTGACCTGGTGTTTTACCAGGGAGTATCGCGAGTGCTCTGGCCAAGGTGGACCGGAGATGAACATGTCCAGGATCTTCAATGTTCATACGGCGCATGTGAATCTGGTGTCTGGTCAATTTTTTTTTTTTTCTTCCAGCAGTGTCATGGGCCTTGGCAACGGACAGTATGACTGGGTCGGAGAGGCCGAACAGCAGATTCCCAGAACAAGGGGTGCGGGGTTGTCTTTGCGAACCCGAGGACTGATGAGTAACAGAATCGCGATTGATGGTCGATGGGTGTAATTATGTAAGTCTAGTATCTTTGGCATGATCAAACTTTCACACCAGTATGAAGCCATCATCATCCTTCCGCGAAGCAGCAACATTCAAGAAAGGGGCAACCAGTTTCGCTCTGTACTTTTTTGCTTCAGCCGCCTTGACACAGCTGTGACTCCAATTGACTATAAGATTGCCTTGTTGCGGTGTCTCTTTTCTCATTCGAGCCATTTAGCCTTTGTCGGCTACATAGTCAAGAGGGGGACACATTAAAAACCGGCCCTCGTCGATTCTCAATACTGTCTTATTTATCACAACTACACACCAACTAGAGTAAGTAAAAGAATCATCTTTTTTAACAAATAGAATATATAGACTTGATCATTTTTGCATCTACAATGTTTTCTTTTGATCATTCAAACAGCCTGTTATCAGAAAAACGACAGTTTAGAAATGAGGTGTTTTCTCGAAAGGGCCTGTTTAATGTGTCCCCCACATGACAGTGTATCACAAGTCTCGTCGACTCTAGGGATGGAGCGAGGCCAAGTAGAGTGCACAGAAGTGGTGCAGCGTTGTTTCGTATGCATCTACTCCATTGATCTGCAAGAATAACCAACAACTCATGAAACCAGCGCCGGGACGAGTCAGTCGCGCGGCTGCACTATTGCGCGTAAAGCCAACAGCAAGTCGGCGGTGCCTTCTTCCACAAGAACTAGAAACGGTGGTTGAGGAATATAAATAGACGGGGAGCACTGTCAACGGACGCGCATAAATGGCTGAACAATATTTGGTCGCTCTTATTATGCTGGGGTTGTTTCGCACGTCTTGTTTTGCGTTGCACTCGGCAGGCCACGCATAATGCTGGCAGCAGCTACATTATCTATCGTCTGACAAACCCTTGGCAGCGCTGCATAATAAAGGAAGAAACCGCGGAGGATTGTCACTCAGATCGAACAAGCCTAGCCACAGGGCAGGCGAGTATGTGAACATGTCAGTCGGATCAGTAGTGGCGTGGGCATCTATTTACGTCTGACAATGGCGCGCCTCAGACGTACCGGTATGTACATATGTGCACCTTAATAAAATGGGGCTGGCGTGGGAACTTCGCAAGTCAGGGGATGGGGTAGCGACGAAATGAAGCAGATGAAAGATCAAATGAAGCTCCATTATATCTTTTGGTGAATGTAATATCGACAAATTGCGATTGAGTGTAATTTGTAGGTGGCGAGTAAGGTTCTCGTGGTTACTGATAATTATGGTAGTGTCCGCATCCCAGCAATACAACTTCAATAACCTGTGCAGGTTATTAACAGTATGTTGTATAGAAAAGCTACCCTTTGAATCTATAAATCCTGCTAATCAACTATCTAGGCAATATGGCGTTTAAACAATCTCCTCGATGGCAGTCGTTGGCATCCAATGGCAATGATTAATTCCATTGCAAAGAAATTCCTACGCCAAGAGATTTTCCATCGTGATAGCGCTGAACAGCTAGATGGACGGATCACAAGGCAGCAATCCAGCGCCAGGAGAGCGAACAACGCGACTTCTTGACAATTACATGCCAGCGCTCGGTGTCGACCATCTGTACTAACTAGTTATTTAGTTAGTTAACCTTTCACCAATCGTACGGGCCCTCGTATTTCATGCCAGCGGGGGAAGAATCATGGAGGGGGGGGGTGGTGTTCGAGGGGTGTGTGCTGAACAACTAAATATGTGGTTAGGGGAAACGTTTATGCCGTGTTCTTTGACAACTGGTCGGCCAAGCACAACCGTGCGGCGTTGCAAGCATGGTGCAGAGACGCCATCAGAGACATCATCAGAGACTTCATCAGAGACGTTATCGGAGATAGCATCATAGATACCATCAGAGTATCATCAGATGTCAACAGAGATACAGTCTGTTGAAAGGATCAAATTTTCTCCCCGACAGCCTTGTGGCAGTATTTCGGTGAACTCGCCAGGCACGGCTGCAATAGAGTTTGTTGTTCCTGGCGGCCCTAACTTTTACCAAAGTTCAAGCTATTCTACCCGGGTAGTGATCGTTGTGAACGAATGAACGCAAAGCATCGTCCCAGCAGAATTATTAGAGTCAACTTTTGCTGCGCTCGAATTGCCAATGGCGGACAGTGGGATTTGGGCGAGTGCCAACAGCAGAACCGCGATGGAGGATTCTTGAATTGTCAATGGCAGTGGGCTGTGTGCATATGCATGCGAGTGATACATTATCATACATAACTATACGCGTAGCGCATCTGAGTCGCATCGCATTGTGAAGTTGAGAATGGAATGCGCCGACGCAGCGCGCAGGACGATGTCGGCATTGTCTAGTTACCAGTATGAGGGTTTTTGAAAGCGGTGGCGCTTGGCCTATTTAGAGCGTGACAGGCACACAGGGCACGCGTTGGACAGTCAGGGCGAAATGTGGTTGGTGGAGGGGCGCCAAGGCGAGCGCGTGGAGGAATGAAAAGAATGAAGTAACGAAGGACAAAGGGGCCGGGCAAGGGCTCAACGGGCTTCTCTCGAGCTTTTTGAGCAAGTTGGTGGCGTGGGGCGGTGGCGTAGATCGTGCAACAAACAGGTGTCCCCTTGAGCCTCTCGCTAGGCCGAGACAAGCAAGGCCGTCGCTGAGCGGCCCGGGATGGCGTAGTTCATGGTGAACGATTGGCTGTCGACTCGTCTCAGATTACGACGGTACCTGCATGCGAGCCCCTGAGCGGGCGACGAGGCGGTGGAAGAGTGATGTTGGGATGGATGTGATTTGAGCAGAGAAGCAGGATGCGTCGGAAACAAATTATTGTGCCTGACGAGGGAGCGAGGGATGGCAAGGAAGAGCCAAGGCGAAGAAAGAAATAGAAAAGTAGAGAAGTTGTGAGAAGAGATGTGGTGGTGCAGAGAGCAAAATGTGCGGGGCATGTTGGTGCCTGGCAGCTGGCAGTTTTTGGCGTGACAGCTGACAGGCATCCTGCAATAATAATAGTTAGCAAACGAAGCAGAGGTATATACGAGCCATAACTTGGGCGTGCAGGATAACAATCATGAATGCAGACGAGATAGCTGAACAAAGGAGTAATATGTACGGATTAGAGAGCGATGAGAAGGTAGGGAGTAGGGAGTGCAAGGGCTGCCAGCGAGCGCCTTAAAGTTTGGGCTATTGGGCGCGCTCGAGGCTTTTGCTGCAACGTCGTTGGCCGCTTCAGGTGTTGCAAGGTGCTAACTAAATACCAGTCAGAGCCTAATAAAGGTTGGGCAAAGACAACCCGGACAAAAAATTGCTCGTCAAGACTCATCAAGACGGCATCCGCGCCCACTCATCCATATCTAGTCGAAACGACGCCACAGCGGTGCTTGCGTAGAATTAATATTGCAGGGTGCAGCAGAGATGCGAATCTTGGGTACCAGTATGGTGGGCGAGTGGACTGCCGCGGGAGCGGTCGAACAAAGCAAGTGAGGCAATAGCCCGAAATATTTAATCATAATACGAACAATGGAGTTGCTCATATTATTGTTTTATCAATTGAGGCGGTGCGACGCTTGTAACTAGATTTGCTAAATTTGTCTAACCAGTACTTTATCTTCAACCCATCTCTGGAACCAGGATCCGGAGACGGAGCGGGAACTGCAAACTGGGATTGGGGTCGAGAATCCTGCGCCGGGTCCACAGAGCAAGGAAGGGTCGAAAGATTTGTGTAAGGAGTAATCTGTACCTTGGAAGTGGCAGTGCTGGAACCCGGTAATAATGGTCATAGTTGGAGCTTGGAAGCGAGCCGGTGAGGATTAGCAACGATGAGTGAGCAAAAAGGGGAACATACATATGTACGAATACAACTAGGGAAGTCGGATACCTAACAGGGGAGAGGAAGCGGACCAACCCGAGCGACAAGAAGGTGTGGTGGTTACAGCGGCAGATTAATCCGTACAGCGGTTGATTTTACAGCATTTGCAAGTTGACCTCTGAAAACTGGGAGCGTACATGCAGCCTGCGGGTTGGCACAGCGTGGGCCTCGGGCACAGACGGTGGACAAGAAAGCCACCATCAAGCAGTCTGAGCAGCCATTTCCTGGGACCAGACGTTACACGGGTAAATGCTACAATTATTATTCGTATTCCAATTGCTGAGAATAACGCTGAGCTTCCCTCCTTCAGAGCTGCTGGGGCGTGCATCTTGACCAAACACACCGAGATATTTCGAGTGCTCGGTGCCTGGACCCCCCCTCCTCTCCACTCACACGACCCACTTCAATTGAACCCCACCTGCCCTCCTTGCTTTTCGACTTCCCAATAACTGGCTTACAGGCTTGTAGTCTTGCAGGCCTGCCACGCAGCGCGCGCCGCTTCATCCTCATAACCATCCCTTCTCGCTCCTTTGCTCCCTCCCTTCGCTTTTTCTCTCTTACCATCCTTCAAAGAGCTCACTACATTCCTTTTTTCCTTGTTCATCTTTTTCTTCAATCGCTCAGGCATTGCTACTTACCTGGTGTTGATCTGTCCCAACTACAGTCACATCTCCCTTGCTCTCAACTACAAAGATATCAGCTTAGATACACCGCTACCGACGCCCGATTCTTATTCTTTCCTTGCCGTGAGCTTGCTGGTTTTGCCACGATTCATCTAGTTTCTCCTGGTTTCATCGAACTCGATTCGACTTTCGAAATTGGCCATTAGCTTCACGCCTACGCCAGTCTCTTACACGCTCTCTACCAAGTAACTCAAAATGAAGTCCACCTTTGCTCTCGTCGGCGCCTACGCCGCTCTCGCCTCCGCCTACACCCCTGGTCGACACCTGCATTTCCCTCGCGGCAATGGCACTACCACGACAGCCGCACCCTCCCCCCAGGGCCCTCTCACCACACTGACTGTCAAGGAAACTCGCACCTCGACCATCATCAGCTGCTCCTCCACCGTCACCAACTGCCCCGCTGGCCCCGGCATCACTGCTGTTCCTGAGACCGACCGCGAGACTAAGACTGTCACTCAGACCGTTGATTTGACGACTATTGTCTGCCCCGTCTCCGAGGCCAGCACCATCTCTGAGAAGATCATTTCGCAGCACAAGTCGGCCTCGTCTCTTCTCCCAAGCCAGACTGCCCCAATTGCCAATGTCACAGCCACAGGTTCACCCACCCCTGTTGGTCCTCTCACCACCCTGACTGTCAAGGAAACTCGCACCTCGACCATCACCAGCTGTGCCTCCACCGTCACCAACTGCCCCGCTGGCAAGCCCGAGATGACTTCTATTCCTGAGAGCGACCGCGAGATCAAGACTATCACTCAGACCGTTGATCTGACGACTATTGTCTGCCCCGTCTCCGAGGCCAGCACCATCTCTGACAAGATCATCTCGCAGCACAAGTCTGATTCCTCCCTTCTCCCCAGCCAGACTCAGGTTCCTGTCCAGACCACCGACATCGTTATCACCAAGACCATTACCCTGACCAAGGGCAGCGGCGACAACAAGACTCTTATCCCTACTGTCGTCACTTCCACCAGCAAGTCCACCATCACCCCTCCCGCTACTGGTTCCAAGCCCGGCGATGCGACTGTCACCACCACTGCCACCTCGACCTCGACTAAGACGGTTACCATCACTCGCGCCAAGGCCACCCCCACCGGTCCTGCCAACGGCAACGGCGGTGCCGATGGCAACGAGAAGTGCGTCTCTGGAGCTGCTCCCGCCACCGTGACCGTCACTGTTGCCCAAACCACTGTCACTGCCTCTGCTGCTACCGTCACCGTGACTGCTCCTTGCGAGGCTTCCGCTGCCCCAGGTGGCAGCAAGAAGGTTGACAACAAGCCTGTTGACAACAACAAGGCCGTTGACAACGGCAGCCAGCCCACCGACGCCGAGGCCACCCCCTGCGAGACTGATGGTACCACCACCGTTGAGGCCACTATCACCGTTGTCCCCTACCCCGCCAATAACAGCACCACCGTCACCGCCACTGGTGCCCCCGTTCCTTCTGGCTTTGCCCGCCTCCGCCGCTAAGCTCATGTCTAGCAATTGCAGCGAGTATCAGACATCCTGATTGCTCGTCATTTCCCTTCTTACTATTCATGTGTCGATAGCATTTTAAAATTCTACCGGCTTACGTATTTGTCTCGATTATGGAGGCCCCGGCACGATATATTTAGATTTTGAATTTTGGATATGCGGAAGTCTTGAAAAGGCCGTCTAGCGAGGGGCTACCCATGCCATTGTTATATAGCGGAGTATACTATTGAATTTGTTCATTAATAAGCTCTCGCTACGTTTATGTGAGCCCTGTTGCAGCGTGACTAGTCCTTGCACACCAATGATGGTTGTGATCAGTTGTGCTTTATTTGCTGAATGCTGGGTAGATTTCCGCCCCAAGATTGCCTAGCGACATAATGTCACATTCGGTAGCCTCTGAATGACAACATGCACTTGTAGCTTTTGTTTGGTTGTAATTCCATAAGAGGCATGTAAATCATTTATTTTTGGTAGGGTATCAAATCTCTCTTGCCATTGCTCGTCGACCAACGTGCACCTGTCTACCTCAAATCCACCCACTTGCACCATTTCCATTTCCCTCACCATTTTTCCCTCCCAAACGGAGAGCATGACATGACGAAAAACGCCTTTATCATGCAGTTTCTCGAGGAGAAGCGTAATAGTGACAGGATTGTAAACTAAATCAGCGGGCATGATTCAAAAACGCTGCATCAATGCCCACCACGAAAACAAAGAAGACGAAAATGGTTGTGACCGCTCTCCCCCCCCCC
>JAAHCF010000776.1:0-16672 GCA_038367545.1 Beauveria asiatica | reverse complement strand
CCCCCCCCCCCCCCCCCCCCCCCTTTTCACTTTGGCGTGTCGTCCACTCCGGTGCATTTCGGCGTTCGGCAGCCCGGGATGCTACCCGTCCCTCTCCATTCCCCGACGCCGGGCTACCCATTCAACGAGCGCCGAAACCCAAACCTCCAGATACTGACTCCTACATTTGTCCCACACAGGATGTCTTTGCCATTCTGCTGGCCGCCTACCATCCCAGACTCAAGCTCCTCGGCATCTCCACCGTCTTTGGCAATGCGCCCGTAGAGTAAGCCTCACCCTCCCCTCCTCCTCCCGCAGCCTTTTATTTTTATTTTTATTTTATTTTTTATTTTTTGCCATCGAAACCCAACACTCACACGCAACACAACCGTCCTTTTCAGAAACACCACGCAAAACGCCGCCTCCGTCCTCACAGCCATCGGCAAGCAGCACGAGATCCCGCTACACGTCGGCCTCGCCAAGGCCCTCGAGCGGCCCGCCATCCACGCGCCCGCCATCCACGGCGAGTCGGGCCTCGACGGCACCGCCCTGCTGCCCGTGCCGGACGTCGCGCCGTCGCCCGTCCCGGCCATTGACGCCATGGCCGCCGCCCTGCGCGCCCAGCCCCCGCGCACTGCCTGGCTCGTCGCCACCGGCTCCCTCACCAACGTCGGCGCGCTGCTCCGCGCGCACCCGGACCTCGCCGCGCACATCAAGGGTCTCAGCATCATGGGCGGCGCGCTCGGCGACGGCTTCTCCTCGGCGACGCTCGGCAAAGTCGACGGCAGGGAGCGCGTCGGCAACGTCACGCCCTGGGCAGAGTTCAACATTGTGATTGATCCAGAGGCCGCCGCCGAGGTCTTTGGCAATCCGGTGCTCGCGCGCAAGACGACCGTGGTGCCGCTGGACCTGAGCCATCAGGTACCGGCGACGGCTGCCGTGCGCGAGATGCTGCTGCATGGGAGGGGGGCCGCCGCCGCCAAGACGGCCGAGGACGCGACAAAGGGTAAGACGACGCTGCGGACCATGCTCGTCGAGCTTCTCTACTTTTTCGCCAACACTTATGCGTAAGCGAACCACAGTCCCCCCCCTTCTTCTCCCCCAAGACTCACTCTTGAAGTTTCATGTACTGATGAATTCTTGCGCAGCGACGTATTTGGCATTACCGAAGGTCCCCCGCTGCACGATCCCCTTGCCGTTGCCGCCGTGCTCACCGGCACGCCCGACGAGATTTCGTTCCATGACTGGGATGCCGAGCGCAGCGAGGCCCCCCGATACGACGAGCGTTTCGACGTCTCCGTCGTAACGATCGGCGTGTTTGAGGACGCCAGGGACGGCAAGGCCGAGACGGGCCGCACCGTGGGCACGCTGCTGCCGCGTGGCCAGCCAGGCGTGCGAATACCGCGCTCGCTCGACGTGGCCAAGTTTTGGAGCGTCATTGAGGACTGCGTAGAACGGGCTGATGCGGTCAATGCAGCCAACGGGAGGACGTGAAATTAGTTTCTCGGTTTAAGAAAAGGAACACAAGTGGATTTGGTAATCTGTCTTTGGAAAAAAAAAAAAAGTCGCATACATGGACAACTTGTAGAAAGTAAAACGAAATGACCAGGAGAAGAGGCTCACTTTCCAAAACGCCGTACTCTGTCATTTTGCTTTCGCAAGTCTTATTTATCGACCTTGCCAGTACGCCTAAACTCCTGCGATTAAAAATCTAATACCAAACCATAGAAAGTGGCAGAAGGGTAGATGGGCAATGCATGCCGTATGCGCAAAAGGAACCAAGAATGTGTGCCGAGATATTAAAACCTTGTAATGTTCCGAATCACAGATATGCGTTTTGTTGTCGTTCTTGGGACTGTATCATGAAATGCAACGCTCGCTCATATGTCCAAACAGTAACGGCGCTGCTGGGAGCCGCCTTGATGAGGCTGATGGGCAGTCCCTTGTACAGCCCACGAAATCCTTCGCGCGCGACAATTGTGCGAAGTGCGCCCAGTGTCGTTTTATATTCCGGAATGTCGCTGTATACGTACCGCGTCCTCGTTGGCCCTTGCACCTGTATGCGCTTGCGCACAAGGTCAAGCGGGAACACGGCCGTCTTGGCAATAACGCTACCTACGATGCCGGCCGTTGCGTCGCCCGTACCCCAGGGCATCTGCATGTCGGCTATTCGCACCTTGAGGCCCTCGTACGTCACGAAGAAGATGCCCATGTATGGCACGATTTGCGCCAGGGTCGGCGCGATGCCGCGAAAAAAGCCACGCGCGCCCTCGTCTTTGTATATCGCTCCGATAGCACCAAGAAGCCCGCGATAGACCTTTGTGGTGCCCTGAGCGGCGAATCGCGTGCGCAGCAGGTCGAGCGGGTAAGTCATGGCGGTGGCGGCGGCGCCGGCCGTCGCGCCGGAGATGAAGCTCTCGGCGGCGTCGGGCAGCTTGATGGGCAGCTTGGTCTGCAGGAGGAGCGTGACGGAGCGGTAGGCGGTAAACTGCGAGGCGGCGTAGCAGACGTACATCAGCTCGGCGGGTACGTTGCCCTTCCAAAACGCCGTGACGCCTTCATGGCGCAGGATGTGACGGAGGGTGGCAAAGGTGCCCTGGTATGTGTTTTGCGCGCGGGCGAGGGTCGCGGGCGAGCTGGCGGCGAGTCGCGGCGAGAACTGTCGCGGCTGGAGCTGAAGTCGAATTTTTATAACGTCGAGCGGCGCAATGATAAATCTAGAGGCAAGTCTTGTTAATGGCATGGCGGCATAGTGAGGGGCCGGACAAGTCAGACGTACCTAGAGACGAGACCTGCTATCGCGCCGGCGGATATGACCTGGACTCGTGTGCCCTACAGAGCAAATTTAGTACAGGCCGGGTCGTTGAGCTGCGATGCAGCGCGCGTCGACTGTCGTCATCGTACCTCATCTTTTAATCGTTCAGGCGGCATTAATATCGAACCGCGACGGCCCTTGAGGGCTGCGGCGCTGATGGGGAATAAACGCTCTGATCGAATCTGCGCTTCCTGAGGCAGTTCCTATGTGTGCAACGAGACGAGATTCGTGCGTAGATGGCTATTGGAAGCTGTAAACATTGAAACTGGAAGTTGTTTGACGGATAAGATAATGGAAAGTGCCTGGTCCCGCCCAAAAAAAAAAAAAAAGGATTGAAAGGACTGAAGTGTTGGGACAAGACAAAGAAGGAGTGGAGCCAGTGTCGGCGTGGGGCCGTGCCGGCCGACATTTATCTAGATTTTTAGACAGTCGTGGAATGCAAGGCGTGCTGTGATGATTCAGAGGCATGCTAGACGATGGAATTGGCAGCAATTTCTATCTCGAGCTTTGGCGAGTTTGTGTCTTGGGTGTATTTCAAAGGGCGCAGAGGCCACGACCAGTTCTATGATGTTGGTCAACGGCTGACATCTCCCGACCAGTAGGCGAGCCTTGATTCTCGGCAGATTGCAGCAATTGTCTGCGAGATGATTCCTACTTAATAACAGTCACCCATGATTGTATGAAGATTCGGAGGTGAGGGCGATTTCCAAAAAGGTGTGCATTGGCCATCGGTTCTCTTGACCTTGGCCATACTTGATAGTAGCTCTGAGTCGAGGCCGTTGCAAGCAACAGCTTAATACTCCCCCACAACCCGATCCATTTGGGCTGACCTGTATCGAGAAATTGAACCGCAAGAATTTTCTTGTGCGTTAACGGTGCTGACGCTAACTGGCAGCCTCGAATAAGCCGTGGTGAAATGACAGGCTGACACGAGGCGAAGCAAAGACCCGGTCAAGGTGAGATTTACGGGGCGTATTTTTCTTTTCTTTTCTTTTTTTTTTTTTTTTTTTTTTTTTTTTTTTTTTTTGGTCTTATCCCGATGGAGTTTTTTCAGTCTCCAATATTCCCCAATATCTGGAATGGGTGTGTGATTTCCACACCTCGAGGTTTTGGGTGTGCACTGCGCTTTATTATTAGGCCTTTATTAGCACATGCTACGTAGCAGATAGGCTTCTGGTGGTGCAGCCACAGCAGACAAGCGCTATAGTTGTGGCTCATTCACTGTGGCTTCTGCATTGCAGCTCAACGCAGACAACAACTTGACACCTTATTACAATACTTTCTTGTTAGCACCCAAAGAGGTAGCGATGCCAACAAGACTGTTCCGTATACCAAAAGAAATTGCCCGCAGACCTAATATGATTGTCTTCTCAATTTCAATTGGCATCTACTAGCTAGCATCCATTCGTACGCTTCACCCTACCCACCATCCCGGCCCCCATCGTCAGCCAAAATGCTTCCGCTCCCCCGAGCCGAATGGGTCTTCCCCCACCATGGCCTCTCCCCAAGGCAATTGAATCGGCCATTGTGCCATGAGATATTACTACAAGGAAATCACCAAGCCCACTCTCGTCTCTCTTTTAATATTTCTCTTCCCCTCTCCTCGCCCTCTCTCTGATTCTGTCCTATTTATCTTTGCTTCTTCATCTTCTACCTCTACCCTTCGACCTGTATACCAGAATCGCCTCCCCCGCACGAGCTTTGCTGTACCTGGGCAAGACGTTCTGTTCGTCAACCGCTCCTACCCACGAGCCCACCATCGTGCATGACATCCTTCACGCCACCCAGTGCCCCCTTCACATGTGACACCAAACAGGCCATCAAAAACTCACTCCAATTGATATTCGGAGGAATTCTCTCCTAAACCTCGACTTCTTGACCACGCCGTCTCCACGCTGTCCCTCCCAGCATCGCAGTCTCACGGCCCACCTCCAGCGCAAACTCCTCACCAGACAAGCCGCCATGACAGCCGCCACGCAGGTCGCGCCACCCGACCTCTCTGCGCTCCTCACACCTATTCTCCCTGCCCTGCCTCCCGCGGCCGCCTCCTCGGACCCGGCACCGGGCATTCTGCCCTTTCTCGCGCCCATACTACGGCAGCGCGTGCAGATCCTCTCTTCCGCCTCGCAGGAGCCCTGGCTACGGCTGCTCTGCTACGACACCGCCAAGGCCCCGCGCCTTGCCGAGTTAATTGCCTCGAGCAGTAGTACCTTGGAACCGCACCCTGTGTCGGGCGAGGTCGAGGTCGACTGGGCCTATGACGCCGAGACGCGCTTCCGCCGCATCGACCGCGAGACCCTGCAGTGCCTCGTCGCCCTTGTCGAGACGGGGCTGGCCTTTCAGCTCGTATACTGCGTCGACGACCCAGACGGCGGCGCCGATGGCTGGCGCATCGGTGAGGTTACCGTCGCGGACAAGCCCACGCCTTTTGCCCGGTTTGGCGGCGCCGCGACAATCCCAGACGCCGAGCGCCTTTTCCAGGAGACGACGGCTGCAGCCAAGACGGATGTGGCGAAAGCGTCACTGACGCCGGTTCCTGTGCAAGATCACGGCGACGACGACGATGATGATGATGATGATGATGGGTACTGGGACCGCTACGATGCGACGCCGGCGCGGACACCGGCCAACAACCGCTCACCCGCCCCACCATCTGCCACCAACGGGGGCACCGGCCTCTACAACGGCCACGCTACGGCGACGGATAAGGACGAGGACGACTACTACGCGCAGTACGACGACGTCCAGCCCGCCATGGACAACCACGACCCCGACGAGGAGGCCCAGGCTGCGCAGCTCGACCCGCCCGCCACGGGGCTATCCCCGCTCGCCGAGCAGCTGCGCCGCGAGAGCTGGGAGGCTGTCGGCAAGCAGCCATTCGACCACAACGGCAGCGGCAGCGGTGTGCTCGAACGCAGCACCAGCTCCGAGGAGCGCATCCTGCTGCAGCACCCGCGGCCTGAGTCGAGCGCCTCGTCCACCGGCTCCCATACCGTCGCTAAGCTCGAGGCCGCTGTGGCCGCCGATGCGGGCAGCGGCATGCGGGAGCAATCCGAGTTTGGCGTCAAACAGCACGTCTCGCGCAGCATCCGCAGCTTGTTTCAGCTCTCCCGCAGCATGGGCATTAGCCGCGAAGAGTTTGAGCAAATGGTCAAGACGGAGCTCGACGTACTGGGCATGATGGAAGAGTAGCTGACGGTCCTCATGAAGAACGTCTGAGTTATTGACGGTCCAAGGTGAAGAGTTGACGGAGCCAATCTTGTTGTCTGGTTTATTGCGGTAATGTTTTTCTCACCATGGTATTGTTTGTTGCATAGTTTTGCCCTTGTAGTTGGTTGTTGGTTTGCATTTGACACATTGTGTCTGGAGTCGGCGTACGGAACACAGCATATTTGGGCATGGGTTTGGTTTTTACACTACTTGAAGCCTGCGAGCCTTTTCAAACGGGGAAAATTGCATTGGGCATAGAATAATAGGAACCGTTGAGATTCTTCCAAGTTAATTTCCCGTATCTTTGTTCGCTTCCACAAAGAATTCTGGTCGACTCGATTGGCATCGCCATGCCCTATCTGCACCAAGAGTGATATCAGAGTCGGTTGCGTCGGCATGTTCGACAAGCCAAGATTCGACAGTGGACACATTCATAAATGTACTGAGGAAGATGATCTAGACACTCTTCGCACTGGAAGGCTCCTGACTGTAGTCTCCAGGTCTCATGTCGACATTCGTGATGGTCTCGCAAGTTCTGCTGCTCTTGTTCCATTCGAACCGCTCGTTCCGCGTCATCAAGATCTCGATCCACATCTCGATCTACAACGGCATTGGCGCGATCCAGCAGCCTATTCTCATGCCACTGCTCACAACCACAAGTTTTCCACTTTTCTCCGCAAACGTAACAGAATTGAGCACCACAGCGACAAGCTATTTTGGGAGTTAGAATACCTTTCCAGTTGGGGCAAATACCATTTTTTTTTTCTCCCCTAAACTTACAGATGTGGTTACAGCCAGTGCTCAGCTCCACCACGTGATGGCAGGAGGAGCATCGCTGCCAGCCGCGGGCGTTTGCCAGTCGAAGCACGTCCAGCGTGGCTGCATCAGGGAGACAGTCACCCGGGTGTGCCTCCCTTTTACAGTCTGTGCAGGTGCGGCCGCGACATTTGACGCAGGTTGCCGTACGACCTCGGACAAACTGCGGCGGAACAAAGGTCGAGCAGGATGAACGGTGGCAGTATGTTCGGTTGAGTGTGCCATACTCGACCTCCTTTGCACGGTATCTCCCCGCCAGCTCGGCCGGGATGAATATCTGATTCAGTCCAAGAGGGATGGCTTGGCGACAGCATCGAGCGGGGAAGAGAGATTCGTCGCTGATCGCAGCCTCAAACAGGCCGGCGATACAGGTGCGGCAGTAGTCGTGGGAGCAGGGGCAACGAACCGAGTCAATGTACGATACGTCGTCCTCGCAGCTGATGCAGTGTCGCGTGCCGTATCTGCCTGCCTTTGCCCCTTGTGACGATGATTCACCGCGGACAGTATGCGAAGCACGGCCGGGTAATTCGCCAGCATCGACGAACATGATGGCAAGTTTTCCCATCATCTCGTCATCGATAAGCGATGCCGCTGAGGGTGTGTGCGGCGAACAATTCGCCAGGCCAACATTGTCCGAGTCAGGATTCATCGAGTCGAGGTTTGCCGCGTACTCTCTGTCGCAATTAGCCTGGTGTTCTTCGTTGAGGCTGGATTGAATGGCGTCACTATCCGCCAACACTGCTGCGGCAATGCTGCGACACATGGCATTATCAGCAATGGAGATTCGGATTTGCTCGAGCTCGTCCCTGAACAATTGAGCGGCATATTCAGCATCCGGCCGAGCGCCAGCAGCATGTTTTCCTTTGAGCAAGCTCTCTGCATCCTCCAGTTGTAGTTTTGCAATCAAATCGAGACTTGCAATGTCAATTGGGTAAGCCATGGTGGGTGATTGATTGATTTCGCTGTGTGCAACTCGGTCTCGTTTGTTGTGTACGATGTCAATGGATCTGGAATGGCACTACTCCCGTCATCCGATCTTCGGCTAGGTCAGGGGAGCTGCCTTGGATTGAAGGCAGCAGTTTCATAATTCGGCAGATCGGCATCGATAATCGTCCAGCTAAGCCAATCAAAGTCGGTATTTCAGTCAACAAGCTGAATTCAGCTGACAAAGGAGTTAAGTTGATCCGTTCATAGGGGTGAAGGTTTTCGCGATGGCAGGACTGAAGGCATCGACCAGATGGTGGCTCAATGTTGGAGCAAGTCTCCGGTTCCCGAGGCGAGTATTTCGTGTGACGCAGAAATTGACTGCTGTGCCAAATCTGAATAGTTGGTGTGTGACCTAGCTTGCTGTGACGAATATCTATTCGAGATAATTCACGCGTTTTGAATTGTCCTCTTGCCCATCGCTTGCATGTTTTGCTTTTTGCCTTTGAAAAGTTGATGATTTGCATACGCGTAGGGCTTGAAGTCGGCTGTTCTCAGATGCTCATGCTGCATGATTAAGCTAGTCATCAAGATCAAGTCATGAATCAGAGCGTGAAAGCCCGATTAAATTCGAGTTGGAGATTTACTTTATCTCCTAATGTACTCCGTATGTTGAATCTAAAAATAAACTCTTTTAAAAATAGTATAACTTGGAGGTGGGGGGTCGCTGTTGTCAAGTAATTAAGTGGCTCGATCATGATTATGCCAATTATTACCCCACAAAATATCTGGTCAAGAAATACGGAGTAAATACAAGGCCAAAGGCCTCCTTCATTTTATATGGGGTATGATTGAGTGAATCATATCACGCCGTCATGGCCTACATGAGCGGCTCAATCAGCTCACTCAGGATCATTTCGACCTCTGGGAATCAGGCTCTTTCTGCAAAGCCAATCGAATAAGTGCCTTGTGATTCCCCTCGCGACGCTAGCACGCCGCCAGAGACACCAAGTAGTCCGCGGCCTGAAATCTACGGAGTAGAGTCAAAGGGGGCACAGGGGGCTGTGGCCGCTGCGGGGCGGTTCCGTGCCTTGTGGGGGCCGCTAATGCAGGTTGACTGCCTAGCTTGAGGTTGTACGGGAAAAGAAAGTCGGGCCCGGGAAGCCAAGGCCGATCCGAAGAACTCGTCTCCTATGTACTTGGGTCATGTCAATAACGCCTTGCGGTTACACAACTACTTACAAAGGCATGTCTTTTTCAGACGCACTTGAAGGATGCTGGCTGCGAGGGAATCGGAATTGGCTTGGGTACCCGCGATCAGACGCCAGAGATTTCTACTAGGTGCTTTCGGAGCGGGGGACCGTGAAGTGGGAACGATGTGCGGACAAAGACCTCGACGAATCTTTGCTTTTGCAGCGGTACGGATACAGAGTAATTAATAATCGCCGTCACGGGCCCGGGAGTAGACGATCCCGGGTTCGTATTATACATGCAGATCTGCTACTATAGTTTTGGGGGGGGTCTCGACAAGAAGCCTTGCCAATATGGCACCGCGACTAAATATCAAAAGGGTACAACCAATCTTTGTTGTTTATTCTGCATTGCAACCAACAACGAGCATTTTTTTAACAAAGCAGCTCGTACATGCGGGGTCGTCGATGAATCAAGCCAGGCGAGGCTTGCCCGACTCCATCGTCATTGGCCGTCTAGAGGAACTGGGCTAGCCTGGTGCTGCCCGACTTCTAATTGAGCGAGGGGGGGACTTGAATAAATCATCTGCCCGTTTCAACGGGTCTCGTGCGAATAAAAACGCCCGCGGAGAGCCTAAGAGAGCAGAACTTGGAAGGCGTAGTATTATTACTCACATCTTGAATTCTTCCGTTTCTTATGCTCGCACAGAACCAGATGATTGCTGATTTGACAGGCGCTCCATCTGAACTTAGTTTGGCTCGGCTGAGTCGGCACCTCAACAACCTCTTTTGCTCAGCCGCGTCTAACTTGGTCTTTGTAGGTTTTGGCAGCATCAAAGCCTCCAAGAGGCACCACATTCAAGTAGATTACCACGGGAAGCCCCTGAGGATTGGTGCCGCCCGTCACCGCTGCACGCCGCATCGCCGTGGCCTCGGAATTCCATGACCAAGTCATAGCCGCAGCCCTAAAATTAGCGGCCTATCCCCTCTTTTCTCGTCTGCGGCGGGGCGCTGCTAAATCGAGCTAGTTTATCGAGCAAGGCAACCTCAGCTCGGGGCGTCGAGCATCTGGAAGCTCATTTCCCCCTCATCTGCGCTCGAACCAGGCAGCCTGATTAAAACCATGGCGCATCGTATTGTACCCTCGCGGAAATGGACAGCTTTTTCGAGAATGAGGGTTCATGTTGTTGCCAGTTGTCAGTTGTCCATCAGCGACGCTATCGGGATGCCCACACCAGTTACCACTGCTTACCAGTTAACCTGGGGCGTATGAGCAACCATTCCTGCGAATAGCGTGATAGGCAAGACTGAAAGAAGCGCTATTCTCCCAGTCTCCTCACAGCTACTACATTCAGATGGTATATCCGACAAGGCAACCTATCATGGCCTTTGAAGCAATGCCCGACGTATTACGGATTATACTCCACAACCATCCCACCATCCGAACTTCTGGAGCCACTGGCCAGCCTTCTTTTCCTTCTTTTCCACCAGGACAGCATCTATGCGCTGGTTTATAAAGTCCACCACCCTTCTGTCCTGCTTTTCTTTTCACTCACTTTTTCGACGGATCCTCGAATAGCCTCAATCTACCACCATCTCGCCGCACGATTCGCTCTCTCTCTCTCGCCCAGCTTCCGCCAAACGCGCCGTCGGAAAACTAGCTCAAAAGTCAGCGCCCAGCCCACCACTGTAATCACCGCATATTACCGGGCAAGCGTGGGCCGTTGTCAGCAGCGCACCTCCTTCCTACTAAAACTAACTATTTACTTAGTAGGTACTAACCTACCTCATGGTTATTAGCCTCGTCACGCCCCCGAAACACCACCCATCCCGTTTGCTTCCAACCTTTTTCATCGACCTCCCGTAACCGCCGTTTATTATTATGCCATTCTCGCCTGCCAGGACCAAAAGCATGGCCGGTACCAAGCCTGCTGCCGCCTCGGGCGACGTCCCTAAACATCGGGCCTGCGACGAGTGTCGTACGTATCTCTTCCATTGACTCCCATCAGGCTACTCGCACACAATGCTAACAACAAGGCTCGATGTCTCTCCTCTGTAGGCTCCCGCAAACTTGCCTGCTCCAAGGAAGACCAAGGCTGCGCACGCTGTCGTCGCGAGAGCATTCCCTGCTATTACTCGCCGCAAAAGCGCATGGGCCGACCACGCAAACGCCCGGCGGATGAGCCCGATGCCGCTCAGCAAGCACCGGCCTCGCGGCGCCGCAGCGCCTCCTCCTCGGCCCCGTCCGCCGCAGCGCCCCAGATTCGCTCATTTTTGCTGGGTGCGACATCCCCGCCCGCGCCCTCATTTGGCGACCACACCTTGGACTTTCTGGACCACCAGGCCAGCACACCCGATATGGCTTTCTTCGACCTCCTCCCCGGCTACTACCAAGAAGGCGTTGCTCTGACGCCCACCTCGCCGGCCGAATGCGCATCAGCGACGCAAGGCTTTCACGGAACGCTGCCCATGACCTACGACACCATCGGCCCCGCCGCTTACAACGACCTTTCCTTTGTCGACCCCGTCTTTGCACTCCCCGACAGCCAAGACGCCTTTCTCGCGACGCCCAATCTCTCTGTTGGCTCGCACACGCCCTTAGACTCGGAGCCCTCCTTCTCGCCCCCGCCTCACCGCGCGAGAGCCGCGACCACTGTGCAGCCAGGACTGCAAAGATACACTCCCCCGACCGGCGGTTCCGAGCTCCTGCAACCGATTCCCACCGTATCCTGCCCGTGCCTCTCTGCTCTCTACATGGCCCTCGAGTCCTTGGCTAACCTGCCCCGGGACGTGTGCGCCGCGATGCGCGTAGCTCGACACGCGTCCAGGGTTGCGCAGGGAGTCGTCACCTGCAAGGTGTGCTCCTGCGACCTCTTGGACGTTTCCAAGCCCCCGCCAATGCAGGCCTTTCAGAACATGATGCTGCTTGCGACGCTCGTGCCCTCGGCTTGCAACGCGTACACGGCCATTGTTGAGATGGTTGACGGCGAGTGCGGCCTGGCGACGCAGCAGGGCCGCCGCATTCCTCTTTCCGTGCGCGAGCTGGGCGGCCTCTGGGACCGCCATCAAGCCATCGGTGACGGTGACGGTAGACGCTGGCTCCCCGCCGAGCTGGCGGACTGCGACAGTGCGGAGCTCGAGCCGCAGGAGTGGCGCCGGATCATGCTGGCCGTTATCCGGCTCGACGTCTACGGCAACAACGAGGGGAGCTCGGGCGGGACGTCATCTCGTGCGATGGGCCTTGGCGAGGTCGTGGCCGCGCTCGACGAGCGCAGTCAGAAGCGCCACGAGCTGGTGGACGCGTGCGCCGCGGCGGGCACGTTACCGCCGCACAGGCACTACATGATGACGCCGCGCAGCTGTAAGCCAGAGGACAGGAACTGCGTTCGAGTACTCGAGGTTGCCCGTTTGGCCTTGAAGAGCCTTGTTATTGCTTAAGGGAGGGCGGGGCATTTGAAGTCTAATGTTCTAGGCTGGATATTATCCGCTGTCGCGTCTTGGCCGGTATTGTCCACTCATCTACGATATTATGGAAACACTGCACATAAAGTAGCCGTTCGATTTACACATGGAAGCAGTTGGCATTTTGAATTTTGTAAAGGGTCAGTTTAGCGCTTAAATCAGGGCTGCGGCGAAATCGGAGTGCCAGACACCTGGTCGTTTCAACTCGGACCAATCCACTCAGCTACGCGATAATGGGCCGCTTCCCATTGTTGTGACCGACGTCTTAAAGGATCTCTTGGGTTGGGATGATTTTGAGAATCCTTTTACCACTTTGCAGTGGAAGACAGTATCGAATAAGAACCCAGGCATTCAGATCCCGTGGTCTAGTTGGTCATGGCATCTCGTTAACACCGAGAAGGTCCCCGGTTCAAGCCCGGGCGGGATCACACTTTTTTGCGCCTTTTCCCTTTAAATAGGATATTTTCGGGCGCTAAATAATACAACAGCAATGGAAGACAGTCATTAGCCATCTTGTATAAAGTATCAAGAACTTGAACAAGCAAGACATTATTTAGTTGTTGTTGTATTATTTAACGCCGGGGGATATCCTATATAAAGGCAAAAGGCGCCCGCCGGGTACTAGAGTTCAGCTCTGATTTCTGACAGCGGAGCTGTCTGAGTGGCAGTTTCGCTGTCAGTTAGACAAAGTATTATTACAGCATCATTATTATCCCATCGTTAGGACATTGCAATCCACCATAGTTGGTAAACCAGGTTGGTTGGGGCTGGCAATACGATACGAGTACAAAATGACAAGTTCACAAAAAATCCAATTACAGAAACAAAAGATCATGTATCATCGATCAGCAAGCTTCGACTTTAACTTGTATTCATACAACGACATAATGTTTCATCACCCACTCGACAATGTACAGCAATGTTATGCATAGCCTGCCAACTTACTTTTAGCGACCACAAATATCCCACCCAAGTCAACTATAAAATAATCGGCAGCTGCATCTGCCCTTTTATTCGCTCAATTTTTACTTGATAAAGCTTGTTCTTCCTCGTCAACTCTATAACGGCATATAGTCATCATTCATACTCGTAATCTCATGTATGGCGTCTGTCTGTCTCACTTTGCAAGCACAGGTCAGCACATTTCCTCCCCCACTTGCCACCTGCACCTGACCTTGGGCAACTCACCTCTCCATCTACGAGCAATATCCTCGCAGCCCGCGAAATTGCATCTCTCCTAATCTGTACAAAAACCTACAATCAGCGACCGTCCGTGGCCTACAAGTCTGGTCGAGCCCTCGAGGCCATCGACAACACCGTCGACACTCTTTGGCCAGGGACGCGCCGTGAGCGAGGTTGGGCTTGTCGTGCAGAACAGTCGTCTCCTGAATCACCACTGGGTTTCGCTTGCTTTCTACTGCCTGTGCCCGTGGTTGGGGCAAGCCGATTACTTAATTAGCCATCTTCTACTCTCGGCTTTTCGGCATACTTTGATCGTCATTGACGAGCGGATCCATATTAGCCATCTTGTCGCAACTGTTGCTTCGTGGCCGCCCCCCCCCCCATCGTGTGCGCGCCGGCACGCCCACCAAGAGCCTTGACAAGAAAAGAAAAGAAAATCAAAGAGGCGAGAAAACAATGACACAGCCCGACGTCGTGGCATCATCCGGTCCATTGGTGCCGCTGGCTCTCGCCGACTACCGCGCTGCCTTTCTCCGCGAGGTTGCACAAGGACACCGCCGCCATATTATCCTGCCCCAAGCCCTCATCACCACGCTCATTCTGCCGATTGTTTGGATCGCTATTCCCCACCACGATCGTTCCTGGCTTTACCGCTCGAGATGGCTCATCTTTGCGCTTGCTTTCCTCACCAACTGCGAGCAGGCGGCGCGGGCGTCGAGCGTCAACGTGGCGTGGGCGGTGATTTCGGGGCTCATGTCGACACATGGAACCATGCTGTGCTTCCGGTATATCATCTTGACCAACCCACAGCGTGATGCCGCCAGAGTCATCAGAGTGGCTTGCGGGAAAGGTGAAGCTTGTGCCGAGTGCGACGCGCCGCCACCACCGCACGCTTTTGTCAAGCCAGAGCATGCTACCGGTCGTGAAACCGCAATCACAAAATCGCATATTCGGCTCCGAGGCGGAGCAAACGGCACAGTATCACGAAATGTCAGTTGCCCTGGAAATGGCCGACATGTACGCTACGTCTGGCAGCGCTTCCCGTCTGAAGCACCCCTGCTTGAGAGGCTGGGCTGGGCTGCAGATCTTGTCCTCAGCTTTCGCGGATCTGGTTGGAACACCTCAATCTCTGTGATCCCCAGGCCCTATACGCCGAATCCCGTACAAGATGGACAGCCGGTCAATGTAGCGTCTGTTCCCTCAGTCACCAAACACGGTTTCGAATACTTGCATCCTCCTTCAGCGTTTCTCTGGAACCGGCTCAAACTATTCATGGGGACATATCTCATGCTGGACTTTCTTGGCACATTCATGGTAAAGGACCCCTATTTCGTCTTTGGCCGGGAAAAGTCTGTAGAGTATGCCCTGCCCTGGTACTTGTCCAGCTTGTCTCCGTGGCGTCTCGAAGCGTGCCGACAGCTGTTTTCAGTCACCGGCGCCTTTGCAGCCGTGGCGGCGGCGTCCAGCTTGGTGGATATGCTTCACTACTGCGCTAACCTGTACTGCAATCCGTCTCGTAACGTCCCCTGGATGTATGCTTCTGCCTTTGGCTCTCTCGGCGAGGTATTTGACCGAGGTCTCGAGGGATTCTGGGGCTCCTGGTGGCACCAAACCTTTCGGCAGCAATTTCTGGGCCCTTCAGCGTTCCTCGTAAAGCATGGATGGATACGCAAGGGCACGGCCGCGGGGAACCTCGCGGCCCTGCTGAGCTCGTTTGCCGTGTCAGGCCTCTTGCATGCCTCAGGAAGCCTATCGTCCATGCCCCAGACCAAGCTCTGGCGGCAGCCCGCGTTCTTCATGCTGCAGGCTGTAGGAATCATGGTGCAGCAGCAGCTCGCTTCCCTCGCGCACAAGGTCTTGCCAGCCGTCAGCATCACCACGCGGCGTGCGGGGAATGCGCTATTCACGTTTCTGTGGCTCTACGGCACCGCAAACTTTTTCAATGACGACATGGCTGCCATGGGCATTTACCTGCTTGGGCCTGTACCTCTCTCTCTATTCAGAGCGGCTGGATTTGGCTTCCCTGGCGACGGAATCTGGCGCTGGGACGCCTATTACCTCTTCCGATGGCATTCGGGGCGTCAGTGGTGGCAGAGCGGCCTCACAATCTAGACGACATTGCATGCAAACGCACTTTCATAGAACATGTATTCATAGACAGGCATTATCATCACACACAAGCATACGCGTCGAATATCCCATAATGGGGCCTCTACCAAAAGCAAACTACCTACAATTCAATTCAGCTACCGTCAATTTACAACCCTCTGTGGTATACTATAACTTGCTCTTGTGACATTTAGCTATTTGGCTACGAAGCCATGCGACTACCTCGGTATGCTGTGTCTGCTTGGCAGACAGGACTTCTTCGAACGCTTCATATGCTTGCCTGAAATGAGGAGATGGGGGAGTTAGTCTTGCACATCACACTCGTAGACTTGACGACGATACGGTCGGCGAGAGGGCAAACGTACCGAACGACCTGGGACTTGCGAATGGAGCACTCGTATCCTCTATACATCGATTTGCGGAAATTGCTAGTAAGAACAAGGTAAGAAGCCTCAACCGTTCTCATAATGGTCACTAATTTGAGAAAAAGACATTGTTAGTTGTTTAATCTATGCATGCATGCATACACCAGCAAGGAAAGCAGGAGCCAAATATCTAAACAAGCAAGATGAAGGAATAGAGTGCAGTAGAAACGAATGAGAATAAACACGAGAGAGGAGGCTTAAAAAAGCTCGAATTGTATGGGTAATTGGAAGCATGTTCAGCCTCCACAAGGTAGAGCAACAAAAAAAAAAAAAGAACTGAAACAAGGTAAATACACATACTCTTGACTAAGCCAGGCCGCAGCCGAGAGGTTCGGTGAAGTGACCGCATGTAAGCCCACATCTTGAGAGCCGTCTGCCGAAAGGCGGCCCGCAGCGTCTCGAGCACCGTCGTGCGTGAATTATGGCTCGTGTCGTAGAACATGAGGTGCGACTGGATCATGAAAGCATCTGTTATGGGGCGGTTAGCTAATAGTGCAAGAGATGTCATGGTGCGTGATGTGTGAATGTACAATCTCGAGCTTTATAATGTAAGGATGAAA